>VUQI01026412.1:0-11509 GCA_015106735.1 Paratilapia polleni
ATCAGGGTTATTCCACCAAATATTGATTTCTGAACACTTCCTAAGTTAAAACATTAGTAATGTGTTGTTTAAAAATGAATATGAACTTGTTTTTTTTGCATTATTTGAGGTCTGAAAACACTGGACCTTTTTTGGTATTTTGACCATTTTTCATTTTCTGCAAATAAATGCTCTAAATGAAAATATTTGTATTTGGAATTTGGGAGTTATGTTGTCAGTAGTTTATAGAATAAAACAAAAATGTTCATTTTACTCAAACATATACCTATAAATAGCAAAATCAGAGAAACTGATCATTTTGCAGTGGTCTCTTCATTTTTTCCGGAGCTGTATATTGAAAAACCTTTCCTTAATTTCAGTGCTCACTTTGGTGTCAGAGGATATTTCCCATACTTAAGTATCTAAATCGAGTCTGGCTTTGTTAGGCAAATAAATGATCTCATATATGTTCAAATTATCACTGCACTGACCTTCATCATGAGGAACACAGCAGTCACATAGATATACGCGTTCCTTTGGAGAGCCTTTTTTTTCTCGTGCCATGTAGAAGCTCTAGAGAGTGGCAGTGATTTGGCAGTTAATCATCGATCATTTGGAGTCCAGTACAATTGTAAACATCGAGTTGGCTGCAAAATGAGTTGCATTTTGGCACTTAACATGGAGTCCAGGGTCCAGCAGGGAAATTCAAACAAAGCACTGAAACTTGTGTATTTTGGGTGGATTTTCTGGTGAAGGAGATGTGATACTTTTTGAGAGCAGCCTGTTATTTTTGCTGCAGCAGTATTTTTTTTTTTTCCTCGTGTGTTGAGCGTAAAGCTTTGCGACAGACCAGCGCGGTGTCTGGCTCTATAAACTTGTTTGAAAAGTCGTCGAGCATCAAGTCGCCGCTCGCTGCATAAACTGCAGTCTGGCTTCTGCATCGTGACTCAATGAAAACTCATTTTTGACGTTTGCATGGCGTGACCGGCGTGCTCAATAACAGCTGGTTGTGTTTGTGTGTGTACGGATTTGACAAATGTAGGCCTGTAGTGACATAAATCCACATTTTATCTGTCTGCTAGTGTGTACGTGCTGTGGTGTGCTTATTTGATACAGAGGAGGAGAAGCAGCATATTTATTTGAACAAAAAGATGCTTTGTCTGTGCGAGTGTTGTAAATGTTTATGAAGTCTGCTTCATTTGATTCCTAAGTGCGCGTGAGAAACAAACAGATGGATCTATATACACCTTATCAAATCTAAAAGTGAAGAAGGGTGGAGTGCTGCTTTCAGCAACCAACGTCCAAATAAGCTTCCATCCATTTAATTCAATCTAGATGTAAATTTTTTTCTCTGGCTCTGTGAGTCTCGGGGCAGTAAGAACCAGCTGGACATGAATGGTTTTATTGACATGACGGGCCATATTTGATTTTGTTTGTACTGAGGCTGGGAAGCTATAAACTCAGGCTGAAAGACAATGAAGCAGATGTACACAGAGGATATCACTTTGCAGCACAACAATTAAAATCTCCCCCAAAACAACAATCGAATGAAAAGTAAAGAGAGTTCATACTATCTTAGAACAAAGACTGTTTTCTTAAAAACTTACAATGTCAAATTACAAATGTAAGCAGCAACAGTAAGTGTAAAGAAGAACAGGGGAAACTGTAGTGTTTGTTATCAGTTAGCAATGTGTATGTAGTTGTGGTAATGTGGCAAACTGGTAATAAGGTACAGTGCTGCTTAGTACTTTGGGGGTCACTTAGAAATCTTAAACCTTTCTCAGTATGAACACATGGTTAGCGACTGGTTGGTGATTGGTTAGATTCTCTGCAATTCAAGCATGCAACAAGTACAATTCATTCAGAGTTACCAGCTTATTATGTTAAAAGGCTAAATTATCATTATATGTTAACAATCCATCCATTTTCTTCTGCTTATCCATTCAGGGCCACAGGTTGGGGGCTGGAGCCTATCCCAGCTACCATAGGATGAGAGGCGGGTACACCCTGGACAGGTCGCCAGTCTGTTGCAGGGCTAAAGCAGAGAGACAGACTACCATTCACATTTACCGCCAATTTAGAATTATCAATTGACCTAGACCCCATGCATGTCTTTGGACTGTGGGAGGAAGCCGGAGTACTCACACAGACACAGGGAGAACATACACACTCCACACAGAAAGGCCCCGGCCAGATGGCGGGTTCGAACCCAGGACCTTCATAGCAGTGGTTAGCAACAGTGCTAACCACCGCACCACTGTGGAGCCCTGTTGTATGCTAACACAGCCAAAAACTGTTTTGCTGATTGAAGAAGCAATGCATTTGGTCTGAAAAAGGGTTTTATCCTGAAACTGTTTCTTTGTTCTAAGAAATGAAGGTTATTACATTAACCTTGGTGTGTACTACTCCCCACACACACACACACACACACACACACTGTTCTGTACTGTTCTGTAAAGGGAGTATTACACACTATTGCACAGAATCTACTTTTTCATTTGGCATTATAATGCATAAAAGAGCCATCATTTCTCAGAACAACAATACACTGATGAGTTTAAAGAGAATTATTATTCTTTTGGTCATGCTGAGATTATTGTAAAACCACCGACAGCTGATGCCTCAGACACTCAACAAGCTAAATACACTCAGTTTTCAGCTGTGTGTACATAACTGGAAAAGACCTGTTCTAAAGCCTTTAACCTGCTAAACTTGTATGAGGGTTACACAGTGGAACACAGGAGTGACGGTCGCTGAAAATAAACCTCTGTGTGCCATTAAAAATCATGATTTGTGAAAAGCAAGCCATTAATCATTAATAGGATTTATTTAAAATTTCATTAGATAAAAACAAATATGCTTTGCTTTTACAAACAAGGACATTTCTAAGTGATCTTAATCTGCAAAATGTTCACTACTGCTCAAAAGTATAAGATGGGTTCTGCCCAGCCAATCAGTTAGAGTTGGGTGACAGACAGGTTCAAGTCAGACATATTAAACACATCCTTTCCATCTGCTGCGAGTAATGTGTTTCCCTGTTTGTCAGTGACACACAATATCAAACACGTTTGATTTGCGTGACGCATCAATGTTTATGTCTTGTTAAAAATTGTGTTTCTGCAGTGAAATTAGTCTTAGCAGGAAAGTGGGATCAGAGACTCCTGACTGAGAGGGATCCAAAAGCTCCCACACACTGCGGGACATTTGCAACTTGGTTTAACAGTGTTTGGGTTTTTAGACCTTTGCGTCCACGTATGCAGTCACATGACAGACAAAAATGATGTTAAGGTGATAGACCTTGTCCAGTTTTTTTTTTTTTTTGGTTCCTTGTCAACAGAGAAAACAACCACTGAGGTTGTCTGAGAGAGATTATGCTAACATGAATATTCATCCAACAGTTGCTCACCTTGTATAAAAAACTCTTCTTGCCAGTGTGCACAGTGTTTGGGTGTAAATTGGACAATTAACAGTGGGGATCATGGCAGTGGTGTGTGACAAATCGTTAAAGGGTGTTCAGCCTCAGTCTACCACTTTATCTACTTACAGCCAGCAGGCAACCAGTGTTTTTACAAATAAATTACATTCAGTCTGGAGGATGACACATAAACTCGCATCTTTTACCCAGTCATGTGTAATACGGGTGATGTAAAGACCTGTGTCAGTACATGCCTGGTCTATGTCTAAATACACACACACGCATGCACACACACCACTGACCACAAACACCATACAATGTCTGGTGGCCTTTTGTGGATTTTGCTTTAGTCTTATTACTGGAAATGGATGAACGGTAAAGCTCAGTTAGAAGACAGATGGATAAACGGACAAACCGTGAAAGAGGGAGTGGACGAGCGAATATGCAGGAAAGGATGGAAAGAGTAGGGAAGAGAGAGAGAGAGAGAGACTGGGAGGTGGGGGTAACTGTGAGTCAGACTTGCAAAGAAGAATGATTAAATGAAAAGATGGGAATACACAGCAGAGACAAGGAGAGTAGGCTGTCTCTCTCTCTCTCACACACACTCTTAAATCTCCATCTCTCCATCCACCCTTTGATGTTGCTCTGTCTGTTGCTGGTGAATACATTTTCAGCATGACGTGATGTCTTGTCTAGCCTTGTTTCAAAGCCCTCTCCTGCCATTTTACTCTATTATGCATTGCACACACACAGTTACTGGTTTTACTTAGAGATTACATGTGTACATGCACTCGGATGATCAGTGTGAAGCAAAAATGCTTCTTAGTCTTAAATATCTTAAATCACATCAAACTGTCAGCTCATTGAAATTGATTTTATCCAATGTTTGCACACTTGATGATGGTCTGAAATTATTTTAGGAAATTTTATTCCCCGTCTTCAAAGACAATGAGACCACAAGTTGACTGCACATGGTCGCAATAAGTTTGGTCATGCTGTGGGCTTCAGCTTCTGTTTTCCCTAGTGTGACTGTAGCATAAATGATTAAAATACGTAAGTAATGACAAAATGGTGAATAAATTGTTGAAATAGCTAGCTAAAAGTATGGTGAATAATTAAAATTTTTTTTGCTCGAAGTTTAGATTAAATAGGTTAAAACTGTTTGCTAAAGGTATCAAACAATGAAACTGTTATCTAAACACAGGACACAAACAGCTGAAATCGCTAAAAATGTGAATAAAAGTTAAAATTATTTAAATGTTTGACTATCAGTTAAAATTGTTAGCTGATAGCATGGATAAACTGCTTGCTTAAAATATGGATAATATGGATAATTGTTAGCCAACAGTGTGACAGATCTGCTCTGCCATTTTAACTGTTAATGCTAACAAATAAAATTGTTAGCAGACAGTTAAAATGCCTTCATAAAAATATGTATAAAGAGTTGAAATTTTTAGTATGGACAAAGAAATACAATCGTTAACTAAAAGCAATGGGTAAACATTTTAAATTGTTCATTAAACATAAAGGCTGTTAAATGGAGTAAAATGGTGGAATAATGATGGAAACAGCAATAATTAACAACCAGCTGACACACTTCACTCATTAGAACTGATACATTTTAAACTGAATGTAGGTGATAACAGTAAATCTTTCAGTAAAGCCTGAAAGTGTTACGATTCACCAGAACTTGGGACCCAACTGCAAATACACATGCTGAACAAAACAAAAAGTGAGCTTTACTTAAAAAGCTGACAAACCAAAGTCCAAAAAAATGACAAAAACAAAAGGTCAAAGAATCCACACATGTAAAGAAACAGGTAGGCACTGTGGACTTAGACGAGGAACAGAGAAACTCACAGAGGAAAACAGATTATCTGACAAAGAAACTGGGAAAAGACAGGACTATAAATACACAGGGCTAATTCATGACAAGACATACAGGTGAAGACAATGAGGGCAGGACAGACGATCACAAAGGAGGGAAATAAAAACAGGGAGTAAAACTAAAACAGGACACATGAGGAAACCAATCCCCAAAGTAAAACAAAGCCCAAAAGACAAATAACACAGATACATGAAGGCTAACATTAAACATAACAGCAGAGACAGGGGACTATGGAAGGCACAGGGAGAAAATACTATTAGAAACAACTTAAAACTAATGAACACTATGGGAGTAGTAGTCTAGATGAACCTTAAGATAAATTTAAATGAATATATCTGAGCAAAAGAGTTGGAGTTGATGAAGGGGTTCCTGAGTCTGTCTGACAGGCCTCTGGGGCTCCTTCAGATGAAAAATATTGTGAACTACTGTCTTAACTTATATTATTTCTGTCTAATATTGTAGGGTCTTTACCCTAAAATATAAAGCGCCTTGAGGCGACTGTTGTTGTGATTTGGCGCTATATAAATAAAATTGAATTGAATTGAATTGAATTAACTTCTGGCTTAGAGCTGCATCAAGAACAATTTTATTTCACTCTGTTAAAACATCAGTAAAACTTGGGTATCTGCTACATATAGAGATGTATGCTATATATGCTTATAAAGGGATTTCTCTCTCTATAGTGCCTACGATTGTAAACCCAGTTACTGCCTATAGTCCAACCCTCCCCTGCGCCTGGCAGCAAGCCAGAGGTTAAGTGCCTCACTCATCTCAAGCATTTTGAATAATTTATGCATGTTCGCAGTTATAGTCTTCCATTATGTTAACTATTATAACTGGCACTATTTTTTTCATTACACTGTTATTCAGATTGATTTTTCTGCCCCCATTTGCTAATGCCTTCACTCCTGAAAGCCATAAAAACTAATTGCTTGTGCTAAAAAAAACGTTGGATACCAAACTGAGCAGAAGAAGAAGAAAAAAGTGACATTTCCTGCTCCACTGTCTGAAAATGTTAAATGCCAAATATTAACTAATTAATGTGAACCATCCTCTGCTGGGGGACAGCTTCATCTATGTTTCATGAGTCCTTAGAGTTTTCCCCAGATCACTGGGCTGTCTTTTCTTAAAGTGATAGTATTCAAATAAAGTAACGCGAAATCCCAAATCTGTGTTAAAAATATAGATATATACAGTATATATATTTATCTTTCCATTTTTTATTGTTATTTATTTATTTATTTGATCACTTTTTAGTCTTTTTAAAGACTTTTTATTGTAAGTTTATTGTCTGTTTTTATTTTTACCTTTTCGCTTTTTTCTTTATTGTTACTTATTTATTTGTTTTTGTTTTAATATGTGATTTCATATTTTATTGCTGTCTTTTAACTGGAAAGCACTTTGGTCAACCCTGTTGTTTTTAAAGTGCTCTATAAATAAAGTTGGATTGGATTGAATTGGATTGGATAAATATTTTCCACTGCCCTCTTAACGATTCTTTGATGTGTTTAGCTTTTCCTTTTTACTGTTTGCTCGGCCCAGCTGTTCACACACTGTTAAACTTTACCTGAATAGGGCTTGGTTCAGAGACTTCAGACTTTATTTTGAGAAGTAATCTACTGCAATGCACATTTATTCATGTTTTACTTTCAGTCAGTTTATTTCATTTCTACCACATTCTCCAGTAACTGGTGCATTCATGGATGCTGCAACTAGTGAGATGATTTATCGTGAGATGCCCTAATAAACACAAGTATCAAACTCAGATGCAATTAAAGGACAGTTTGTTGACAATTAGGTTGATTAACAGAAAGTTAATTTTCAGTTTCACTTTTAAGGTCATTTAAAAAGCTGAAAATGCCATCCATTCTTTTTCCACCCTTTAAATTATGGATACCTGTTTAGTTTCTCTGTTTTTATGCTGGTGTATGTTCAGTATCTCTGTCTTTTGGACAGTTTGATGCACAAAAACACCCTGAGCTTTAACATATTGTGCACTCGTTCTCTTTGTTGCTTGGTCTCTGTTGGGGCATTCTCAAAACACACCAAACAATCCCCTGTTTAACCATTTAACATCCACAACGTCACCACCAGCTCATCCAGGACTCTTAGGGTTGGTATCACATAAACCCTTTTTATATGTTTTTTGCTTATTTGGAAAACCAGTGGAAATCTCTTAACAAAAAAATTGCAACAGTAAAATGTATGACCCTTTGTCTGAAGGCTACGTCTTCTAGGTTCTAAAAATTTGCCTATTTAGTAAACCCAGCCCTAACCCTATGACAGGTCACTGGTGACCAGGTAGATGTTGAGGTTAAAATGAAATAGATTTAATCCCTGCACGATGATGTTTCACACAAAGTGAATAAACTGACTTGTTTAGATCCAGACCTTTAATTGGTTTCTTGGTCTACTGAGTAGCCAATTGGATTAACACAACTGTTAATTGCTTGTTTTTTTGCACCTCTGACACATGGCTACTGAATGTCAAGGAAGGAACATGCAGTTTATACATCCATTCTTTTTTTTTAAATCCTGACCAAAGCAGTATGCTGGCATGGCATCAGTATCAACTTAAAATTACATTAGATTCAAGGGGATCTGTTGGCCTCTAATCATAGGTTAGGAAAAATCAAGTCCCCACTCAGAGTGAAGGCTGTGTCAGATTTAAGATGGAGATGGAGTATGCAGGTTGACAGTTCAGTCTGATATTAGATTATAAAGTGACACCAGTGACTGCCGTGCAATCCAAACACTGACGAGACTCTAGAAAATGAACAGGAGAAAGGTCATTAGTGAGAAAAAAACCCCAAAAACCCTGCACTGTTGACTTTCAAAGGTTCATCAGTTCTTGTGTAACTTTGGTTTTCTTTGAAGTTTGATCATATTTTATGCAGTGACTCTTACATTCATTCAGTAGCGTTGGATAGAGTATCTTTCTTGTAGCCACCTCAGAGATAAATGTAGGAAGCAGGAGTGTTTCTCCTTGACTTTCATCACCTCAGACGGCTGTTGACTTTGACACATGGCAGCTAAATAAAGTGACAGAACTTTGACAGGGCGTCAGTCTGCATTTAGTCCTTCTCATTGCTGCTAACAACCTCCAGAATGTGTAAACAATGGCATTCTGCTTGAAACTAAAGTGTCATTCTTTAATAAGCCGTCTCTGCTATGCCTTGAAGGACGCTGGCGATTTATGTGGCTTTTGGGAAACAGAGTCCTTACACTCAGATATAAATGGCCTTGAGTTTTACTGATGGCTGTGTTTGTTTGTTGTGGGGGCTTTATGGTGAAGATGCCATCTTTTGATTTCAGGCTGGATTAATGTAAGGGGGAGTGGCACTTAAAGGGATAGTCTGCAGAAATTAATCTGGCAGGAAGTGCTGGTTTGTCAGAGGTGATATCTTCACCTTGGATGGAGATGCATTATCTGGATGAAAAGGCAGGAGTGACAGACAAGACTGATTAGCACAGGACAGCCTCCCTCTATTTTTCTGCTTCTTTGTGTTTTCCGTAGCACAAATCACTAATGCAACCTCACATACAGTAATGAAAAGTTCAACAGAAATTCCTTACAGAAGCAAAAACCTTTTTGTAAAAGTTCAAAATTTAGTTTAGTTTATAGAACTTTTGCTGGGAAAAAACACACTTCTTTTTTGTTCCTCTTAACAACTACCAGGTCACTGGCGAACCACTTGTGGGTAGGGTTAAGCTGCGTTTTAGCAACATGCTAAACAAGCATTGTTTCAGAGGTTTCTGAAGAAACAAGACATGTTGGCAATTCAACAATTTATTCATTTAACAAACAGGGGCCTCAGTAGCATGTGGAAGAACCATACACAGCCACAACGGCCTGGCACCTCCTCCTCATGCTGGTCACCAGCTTGAAGTTGCCCTATGGCATGGGCCCTATCCAGATCAGTCAAACGTGGCATGCTTGGAGCAGACACCAACTGACCGCTGTAGCAGGGTCCATGCTCACAGGTGCTGCTAATCAGGCACCAATCAGGCACCTGATGTCAGCACCTGGGGTACCAGAAGCTCAAAACAAGAGTCAATAGCAGAATAAGCTGTTTGGCAGAGAAGATTTGGCAAGTTCTTCATGGGCGCAACCCACATACTCAACTCTGCTGCTCAAACCCACAATTGCATCTTCCTAACAAATGTGGCACCATTTAAAGGAAAATAAACAGGCTTTCCAACGTTATGAGATTTATTGCCAAGAAGCATTGTTACAACAAGGAAATAATCGACCAAACACAAATTTCCTTACTTTTTGTGTTTCAACAATTTATTCTTTTAACAATTTCCTTGTGTTCACATCTCCCAGTTTACATTGGGATATGTGAACCTAACCCTATCCCTAACCTGAGACTAAACAGGTTACTAGAGACCTGGTGGATGTTAAGAGGTTAAATCATTAATCTTTGAAAGAGATGATTTGTTTAATCAGACAACATTCAAATCAACTATACATCAATCAGCCTCAACATTACATCATCTCACAGGTAAACTGGAGAGCATTGATCATTAGATTGCAATATCCTGTTGGAAAACTTTGTGTCCTTTGTGTGGTATTCATGTGGATGTTACTTTGACATGTGCTGCCCACCTGAAGCATTTTTGAAGACCAGTGGTGACAGCACCCCCCTAGTGGCAGTGGTCTCCCCACAGCAGGACACGGCAATGAATCCAAGGCACTGACTTGGCCTCAAACTCCCCAGATCAAGATCCCGATCAGATCAAGCATTCCCGTGATCCATTGGAACAAGCCCAGTATTCAGAAGCTCCACCACTTAACCACCACTCCCAACATACTGGTGCCAGACGCCACATGACCCTGGAGAGGTCCTAAGTCCACACCCTGATCAGCTGATGTTGTAGCAGTGTATGTCCAAGACAAAAATTAGCAAATGGTACTGAAATGTAGAATGTTTAAAGCATCTAATATATTGCATGTACGGTGTATTTGATATTGTTTTACAATTGCAATATATAATTTTTAGTAGCTGGTGCTGCACACACTTTCATGCACATGTGTATTTACCATATATTTAGTATAGACTCAGAGGAGCAACTTTATTGTCAGTGTGAATGTAGTGGACTTGTTTTGGCCTTCAAATGTTGCTCATCTCTTCATGTGTGAGGCACATGAAGAGATGTTGGTCCACTGGTTGGTGGGCAGCAAACTTTGCTTTTCAGACTATGAATTGGTCCCTTCATTTGCATAACAATCTGCTGAATATGAATCATGTACTTGAAATACAGTTTGAAGTTCTCTGCTAGAAAAATGTGTGTTGTATATTCAATTCAATTTCAATTCAATTTTATTTGTACAGCGCCAAATCACAACAACAGTCGCCTCAAGGCGCTTTATATTTTAGGGTAAAGACCCTACAATATTAGACAGAAAAGACAGAAAACCCCAACAATCAGACGACCCCCTATGAGCAAGCACTTGGCAACAGTGGGAAGGAAAAACTCCCTTTTAACAGGAAGAAACCTCCGGCAGAACCAGGCTCAGGGAGGGGCAGCCATCTGCCGCGACCGGTTGGGGATGAGGGGAAACAGAAGAGAGCAGAGGGAGACAGGACAAAAAGGCACACCTATAGGAGAGAGACAGAGTTAATAATAGCTAATGATTAAAATGCAAAAGGTTTAACTTTAAAGCATATAAAAAATTTAAAAAAAAAAGACCAGGAAAGGTTCAAACAAGTGCACATCCAAACATGTAAAAAGGGAAATATCTCCATAATGTGCTTCTTTGACCAGTGAGATTGCTAGACTAACATGGGTTAGACTGAAACTAACCCGTGTTTGACCCTTAGCTGGAAGTGAGGGATGGATGGAGAGGTGACGAGTTGTCAACGAGCAGGAAACGGGTGGGAAAGTTTACCTTTCTCACCCTCAACTGTGAGCAGGGAGGGAGGGATGGAGGGATGAGGAGGATTTTGAAACGACAGGAGACACCGGAGAACAATAAGAGGATGAGGAGGAGTAAGGAGGGAAAGAGGGGAGGATGGACACAGACACAACGGATGACAGAAAGGATCAGAAAATGAATAGACGAGGTAGCAGGAGACAGAGAGCAAATACTAAGAGTCTACCTACTGTCCACACACACACACACACACACACACATACACACACACACGCACACACACACACACACACACACACACACACACACACACACACACACACACACACACACACACACCCCCATC
>VUQI01026413.1:0-11694 GCA_015106735.1 Paratilapia polleni
CATTGTTATGTCTCAGGGGACATTATCTGTGGTCAGCTAACCCTTAAAACTCTGGGGAGCTCCAGTCCCATCATGCAGCTGTCCCCTGTAGAGCTTAGATAACTGATGATTTCATAACCTGCCATGTTCCTCCTATAATGTGACAAATCTTAACCCTCCCAGAATCTTGATTAGTCAGTCCACACAGTTTCACACTGCTGAAAATGTGACCTTGATTGTCATGGCAGTTAAAAAACAGTTTGCAGTTTTATTTCTGCACATTCTGATCTTCCCACAGAGCCTACCCTTCCTCAAATCCATTTGTTCTCATGGAATGCAATTATTGCTGCATCTCAGAAATCAATTTTCTTCACCTTAGATTAGAAATAACACACATACAAATACACACTCCCTACAATGATGTGCCCAACCCCATAAAGCCTGGCTGATCTAACTTAATCTGTATTTAAGATTAGAAATGACTACAACGAAATACCTTTATATCAATTGCATAAAAAAATAAGTAAATAAAAAAGTTTTAGGTATTTACATAGTACAGAGAGGATATTTCAGAAAGGCCATTATGTGTGTGTGTTTTATTTTTAACTTACCACAGTATTATAAACAATGATTTTTGTTACAAACTGGAAATCATAGAGTTCTTGCACAAACTGGACATCATATAATTAATTCCACTGTTTCAGCATTGCCAGGAATAATACACCAGGTAGTACCTCTATGCTTTCCCTATTTGCATGGAAATTAAGCTTTGCTCAGTTTGACAGCAGTTCAACCTACCCTTCAACCTGAAGCTCTGCCTTTTTATATAAGGTATTGCGATTGTTAATGCAAGAGGAAATTAAACATCTCATTTTGGGTTAATTAATTGAATTAGTGTTTGAGGAACATCAGGTTATTAATGTGCTAATTTAACTTTTTTTTCTTTGAGAGCTATAGTAATCCAGACAAGTAGAGAGGGGGAGAGAGTGGAGAAGTGAAGACAAAAATGTAGTGTGAACCTGTAGTGTTTCAATCAGCCAATCTGACGACTTATCTTTAGATACTTGATAATAAACTAATTGTCAACGGCTGCATGCTTAGCACCTGCTTCAGCTGTAACGGAGAGATATTCCTCTCCATCCAAATGAAAATAAACTGTAAAACACAATGAAAGATCTTTTTCCTTGTTGGGTCATGTAGCACTGATTATTCACTTTTAAAACTGAACAGAGAAAGCTGGGTGACAACATGCAGAAGAAATCAACAGTAAGTATGATAAGTTGTTGGAGCTCACATCTTTCAAGGCAGATTCAGACCAGATTAATGGATCATCTACTGAAAGAATATGAATATGTCTCTTTGCATATTCCACCTTGCTGCGTTCATCTTTTGCTGTCTGTTGAATTTAAACCAACAGTTGCTTTTTAGTTTTGGTTAATGTGGAAATGTTCCTACAGAAGCCTGGTTAACCTTGACTGATCACTGATTATCTCTTTTCTCCACCAGGCCAAATTATCCCCCATTATTTTGCTCACCTAGACTAAAATGATATCCTACAGATAAGTTTGTGAATTATGTTGCCTACCAGAAAGGACACTGATGTTTTTTTTTTTTGTTTGTTTGTTTTGTTTTGCTTTGTTTTGGTTTAATTTTGCTTTTGTGCACAATTCAGAACACAGGATTGTAAGGCTATTTACCATAGTATGTGGGTAGCCCATGAAAATAAACAGCATACTGTATTATCCTCCCAAATGACTTGCAAAATAAGTTATGGTGTTTTTACTTAAAATGCATTGATTTTTTTCAGTGCTACACATGTAGTTTCATTTTCTTATTTTTTAATTTTATTTTTTGCAAATGCAAAACACTAACAGGTACAAAGAGATATCTAAGTATTAAGCAAACTGCTGCAACAAGGCAGCACAAATAGTATCCACATGCTAACATGCTCAGAGTATACTCTCAGACTATGGTTGACAGCAGCTTTTATTATGTTGGGTAAACATATGACTATTTTCTAAGCAGCAGGGCACGCCTGGTATGTATCCAACAGTTAAAAGTACCTGAAGAAAAAAAGTTCACTCATTTTTGCTATCACTTGCTATTTCTTTCTTTGATGCTGGGCAGAAAATTATGTGCTTGTATAACATACTTGAATTTAACCTCCCTGTATTTGCTTCCTTCCTTTGGACACTGGATTGTGCATAAAGAAATAAGGCTATGCAATTGAACATTTCAACATAGTCACAGTAGGATATGATTGGAAATGGAGTTAAGTTCTGAAAAGAAACAAATTTTTAATGCTGCCATTTTGCTGTGCTGCCTGAATCTTATCACTGACTTCATTATAAGCTGTTCAATTGTTTGCAAAATGATTCATTTGAATGAAGGATTAGGGTTCCACTTCTGTCAGGCACAGAAGTAAAAAAGGTTCCCTTATGTTCTGGTTTGCTTCATGTATGTAAGCAGCCAATTGTTGTAGTCCTGTTAGTTACAACCACTACCACATACTCAATTTTCAGACTTTAGCCTTGCTTCTTCTGTTGCAGAAAGTGTTTTTCAATCACAGTTGCCGGCAGCAGTGCTCGGCGAGCCTCCAAGGCCTCTTCTCATCATTGAGCTTGTCTTAATCCTGTGGATTTCGGTGTAATGGCGATCAAGCACCTCCCTACAGCTGGTGAGATCCTGTGTTTGCCGATCTGTTTCCCCACATGGTCCCTCAGCAGAGCTCATTTAGCAGCCTGATGCTTTGTAATTAAGAGTAGCACTGGATAGCATTACAGGTGCCCAGTTTGTTCCCGCATTCTGTTTTCTATTGGAGAGACTGCTAATGAGTCTATTAGTCTCCTGTGAGGGACGGGGTGTTGTGGGGTAGCGGATAAGGGTACACCAGATGTTTTTTGAAATGGAGTGAAATGGGTGTTCGTATGTAAGCTCGGGTATGAGAGGGACATTTTGGGGGGTTTTTTTGTTTTTATTGTTAATGCATTTGGAGATATGTGCTTGACTGCACATGTCTGTGAAAGTCAAAGCAGGAAGCTAACAGAGAGTATCCATGTGTAATTGAGTGAAATGAGACACAACCTATGGTCCCTTCATAGGGCAACATGTGTCAGGACTTTCGAGACAATGTTTTCAAATGAAGGGGATTTACAGCTGTTAATCTCATCTTGATGATGTGGTAAGTGATTTGTGGCAAGCCTGAGGCAAGCCAAATGATACTACTAAATTATAAAAACAATCTTGGGGTTAGGATGTGTTTATTAAAAGGAGGAACTTAGTCATTACTTTCAGTTTTCACATGGGAGCGGTGCAACCAGCTGAAAACGCAACAACTAATAAGTTTGTTAAGGTTAATATGCTAGCAAACATAAGCATTATAAGCATTTTTTTTTTTTTTATTTCCCCCCCCTCTTTATAAAGCACTGTAAGTATTTGTATCTCTGTTTTGGTCTTCACCAGCTCCTAAGACAAATGATGTTAGCTCCACAAAGTTCCTATTAGTGATGCTGAAATTGGGTACTTGCTAGGTACAGGTAGTGTACTGTGGATATATTTGTCCAGTAAAAACACTGCCTGTTGTATCTGTAAAAAGTGGTGATAAGAAGAGAGTTTAATGGCCCAAAAACCAAAAACACTGAGGGGTTATAAAACTAAATAGATCTTACCAAGAGTGACATATTTTATATTGCAAGTAGTCAGCTGATCCTTTGTAATATAAAATTTATTATACATTAGTGTAGCTTCAAAATTTGAGCTGCAACATAAAAATGCCCAGTTTCATCACCAATCCAAACCAATAAAATTGGGTAGTCAGCGAGTGTTTTCTCAGCTACAAATGCCCAACTTTTGGCAGCTCATTTTTCTTGATTTAGCTGCATGCCGAATAAACACAGTATCATCCTTTCATTCTGTTTGACTGCATTGATTTTTGAATCTCATTTCAAATCGGATATCAAAAAAGATGCAGAGAATAACCTCAAATCTATTCAGTAACCTGTGATTTCTCTCAATTAACATCAACTCTCTAATGTGCAGGCATAAACAGTCAACCTTCTCTGTTATACTAAAACAAAGAACTGAAAAAAAGCATTAAAGCATTATGGATGTATCCTACACTATGAAAGCCTGCTGTCAGCCCATTGTTGTGATGTGCATTGATTGAAGTGAAAAGCCTGGGCCATTATTCAAAGCCATCCAGCACTCAATTAACACTCCATTTGCATTGTGGCAGAGCTCTACAACGGCGTTTTGATTAATATGTCTCCTTCTCCCTTGCCAGTCAATCATGAATCATCCTCTCTACCACAGAACACTACTATACTCCCCTGCTGGGAGAAAGAGGAAAGGTAGAGAAAGATTTGGGATGTGGATAAAGCAATTCTACAGTGTTGACGGAGGAATATGAGGGAAAGAGTTGGAGAGAGAAGATTTTGAGAAAGAGGCAGGAGAAAAGACCGGTAAAAATGAGAGATGAGAAGGGAAATGACAAAAGAAAGGGTTATATACGGAAGTGTGAACCAGCATATGCAGTCAAGGTAGTATTGGGATCGGAAGGTAGACAGGATTGAAAGAAATACTGGAAAGAGAAGATGGGGGTTAAGATTATGGCTAAAGTGTGATAATAGAGATATGGTGTTAATACATGTAAATACAGTAATATACAGTAATAAGAACCAACAGTCAGGAAGAGAAAAAATAGTATTGAACTATTTTCATATGTAAGAAGGATTGCATACTACTATTCTGCAAAAGGTGAAGTTAGAGGGTACCAGTGTGAGTGGCCCTTCTACCCCACTACCAATCCTGATGATGGTACTTTGGTCACTACTGTATGGAAGGAATTTCATTTAACTGTCAGTTATACGATTATGGTGTCTACTGTAATCTCTCCAATAAAAATGAAATTTGCAACAACACTGCAGCTCCATGCTTTTAGTAATGAATACATCTCAATCAAAACTATTCTAAAATATCTCAAAAGCATAATTCAGTCATATTTAGGTTAAGGAACCTATACAATTCCTGCCAGAAATTCCTTTTATTTACCTAAATTATTATAAACAAACCAAAAAAAAAAATCACAAAAGCACCAAAGATATACATTTCTACATGTTCATTTACTGAGCACTCAACCGTGTGAAAATTGACTTGAGCACACCCCTAACAGGAAGAGAGCTTTTGGAAAATGAAGACAGAATGCTGCAGAGATGGCAGTGACAGAGATAAGTGATAGAGAGGCATGAATGAAGGAATGATGAAGGATAAAGATTAATGGTTTGGAGGGAGATGTATGGGGAGGAGGAGGGTGGTGAAGTGAGGAAAGGGATGCAGCTATAAAAGAACAAGCAAGTGACAATGGGAGGAAGGAGAAGAAATTCGTGAAAACCCTCCCTTGTACATTGAAAGGTTTTGCAAAATAATGAGCAATAGCATTGTATGTTCAATTAGAGAAATTTTATTTTTGTGCAAGAGCGTAAAAGGTGAACATGGACAACATAGCCTATACAACTATACTGCAATGTCTCAGCATGAAGTCTGGGTGAGGTCAATAACTATCTTTCTATCTAAGTATTACCTCTTGATTAAAAAAAACATATTGGTAATAAATACACTGTAGCACACAATGTGTTTGTTCCAAGGTCTTTCAGCTCTTCAAATATTAAATAAAAATTAACCATAACCTAATAATACAATAACCTTTGCTGATTTGTTTATTTGTAATGGTTTTTTTTCCCATACAGAAAAGTAATAAAGGTGTAAGTAAAGACAACAAAGCTAGCTAGCTTACAATAACAATCTGTCTCTTTGTTACAACTTTCTACTCCTCACCAAAGATATGTAGTGAATGTATATATATATATATATATATATATATATATATATATATATATACTGTATATATCAACAACTGTACAGTCTGCATTCATAAGAAGTGTGAATGGTGGAGGCATGAATCAAATACACTATATGTACAAAAGTACAACCCCATATTCCAAAAAAGTTGGGATGCTGTGTAAAATGGAAAAAAAAAAAAACTGAAGTCAATAATTTGCAGATCATCAAATGTTTAAACTGGGAAAAAAAATAAGGTAATTTTGAATTTGATGGCAGCAACATATCTCAAAAGCACCCCCTCTTCTTTTAACAACAGTCCCTAAATGTCTGGGAACGGAAGAGACCACTTGCTGGACTTTTGGGAGAGGAATGCTGTCCCATTCTTGTCTGATGTAGAATTATAGCTGCTCAGTAGGGCTCTGTCTTCTTTTTTGTATTTTTAGTTTCATGATGCGCCAAACGTTTTCAATTGGTTTCAATTTCAATTTCAATTGGTGAAACGTCTGGACTGAAGGCCGGCCATTTCAGCACCTGGACTCTTCTACTACGAAGTCATGCTGTTGTAGTAGATGCAGTATGTAGTTTAGCACTGTCTTGCTGAAATATGCAAGGCCTTCCTTGAAAAAGATATCATCTGGATGGGAGCGTATGTTGATCTAAAACCTATATATTTTTCAGCATTGATGGTGCCTTTTCATATGTGCAAGCTACAGATTCCACAGGCACTAATGTACCACATACTAACAGAGATGCAGGCTTTGAAGTGAGCGCTGATAACAAGCTGGTTGGTCCCTTACCTCTTTAGTCTGGAGGAAGTGGTGTCCATGTTTTCCAAAAGGAATTTCAAATTTTGATTCGTCTGACCACAGAACAATTTTCCAATTTGCCTAAGCTTTTGTTCACATATGGTTTCTTCTTTGCATTATAGAGCTTAAACCTGCATTTGCAGATGGCTTGGCGAGCTGTGTTCACAGACAATGATTTCTAGAAGTGCTCCTGAGCCCATACAGTGATCTCCATGAGAGAATCATGCCTGTTTTCAATGAAGTGTTGACTGAGGGCTTGACGATCATGGGCATCCAGTACTGATTTTTGGCCTTGTCCCTTGTGCACAGAGATTTCTCCAGATTCTCTGAATCTTGTGATGATATTGTGTAATATAGATGATGAGATATTCAAAGTCTTTATAATTTTTGCCCATCTTTACTTTGGAGAATCTGCCTCTCTAAGATACTCTTTTTTTTTTATACCCAGGCATGTTACTGACCTGTTGCCAATTAACCTAATTAATTGCAAAATGTTCTCCAGCTGTTTCTTTTTAGTACCACTTACTTTTCCAGCCTTTTGTTAACCCCATCCCAACTTTTTTGAGACATGTTGCTGCCATCAAATTCAAAATGAGCTAATATTTTTCTTCAAATGGTACATTTTATCCATTTAAACATTAGATATGTTTTCCATGATCTAATATGAATAAAATATGGGTTTATGAAATCATTGCAAATCATCTGTTTTTATTTACATTTTACATATCGTCCCAACTTTTTTGGAATTGGGGTTGTACACATTACACCTACAGGAGCTGCATGGCCATGGAAACCAATGCCATGAAGCTCCCAGTGTAGAGTTTCTGTGCTGATGTTAATGCCACAGGAGGAGTGGAACTCTGCAGTTACTGAGTCAGCAGAGCGCTGGCGACTTTTACACACTATGTGGCTCAGCACTCAGTGACTTCACTCTGTAACTTTACATAGTCTGCCACTTTTTGGCTGGGCTCCTATGTTTCCTAAACACTTCCACTTTGCAATAATAGTGCTTACAGCTGATCATGGGGTATCTAGGAGGGAAGAAAGTTCACAAACTGACTTGTTGCCAAATTCAGTGAACTCCTTAGATTGACCCATTTTTTCTACAAATGTTTGTAAAGGCAGACTGCATGGCTAGATGTTTGATTTTAAACACCTGTGGCAATGAAACTGAAAACACCCGAATTCAAAGATTAAGAGGTGTGGCCCAGTACTTTTGTCCATATAGTGTATACCATGTTTACCCAGGAGACTGAGGTTCTTGTCCTTTGGTTACATTTAGGCAACTAAACTACTCTGCTTGATTTAAGAAAAGATCAGGGCTTGTCTTAAAATAGACCACATTTACATGTTAGAAGCTTCTCCTTTGTTCTCTTGGTTACCACGGTAATGTAGCATTGAATATAATAACAGCACACCTTTCTGTCAAAAGATTTTTCTGGCAATCACCTGACCACCTATATAAACACTGGCTGTTAATTGTATTGAACAACTTGACCTGATTTTATTTAATTATTTATTTATTTATTCATTCATTTTTAATGAGATTGAGTTACAAGGCCAATAATCTTACTAATATAATGTGGATGTTCACTAATACAGTATATCATATTAACTATATTCCATTTACCCCCTCTATTTATATAGTATAGTATATAATCATTTGGGGTTAATTAATGAAATAATAATCTTATGCAAGTGTGTGTAACTGCTCTTTGGTTAGGTTTAGGTAACTAATCTACTCTATTTAGGAAACTGATCAGGGATCTATTTTTAACCCAATCCAGAGAATTAATGGTAGATTAGGTAAAATATGTATTTAAACTATCATTTTAAAAAATTGCTTCATTTAACTGACAGAGTTATCGAAAACCAAATTCACAAGTGATAAGTGTGATGTAGACAGTGGGTAAATGAATTTACATATGGCTTTCAATATTGAGCCGATATGTACTGCATGTTTCATTACAGGCCAGATTATTTTCAGTTCACATAAAACATTAAGTCAGAAGGCATTTCATTTTCTTTACAATAATGAGATTGCACTGGAGTAATCCATATCTATTTCACGCCAGTTCAGTGCCCATACCAACTCTATTTCTTCATCTAGTCATGCCCCAGTGTCCCACGTTGAGAAATTCATCTGAAATGTGTGAGAAAACAGCCTTATATGTCAAGCTCACTGGTGGGGAGAGGATCTACCTGACAACAAATTAATGAAAATGTCACTTGACTTCTACCTCCATCTCTTCGCCTCATAAATGCTCCAGTGAGCATATTAACATGGCAACCAAGATGCTCCAACTCTTCTTCTTAACAGCCCCGACTCACACTTTCTGCAGTGACCTGTGACCATTCATCCTTCTCTTTTTTTTAGTCTCTACATGCATGTCCATATTTGAACTATGCATGGTTGTTTGATTAAAAGAAGAATAGGGTATGGGCAAGGTTTTGAATGATATTTTACTTTTTATTGACATAACAAGATCCATGGCCCTGTGAAGCCAGGGACTACAGGTTAATGGAAGCCATGACAGCCAAAGCCATTCCATCAGCAGTGGTACTCTGCCGAAAAGGTCAACTTCTAGTCCACACAGTCAACCAAACAGAAATGTCAAAGTTGGAGAGAGAGAAAGTAAGGAAAGGCCTTTTGCTGGAAGTATGGTGAATGAATATAACATATCTGTGCTGAGCTGAAGTCAAATTATTAGACAGATTATATTTTTAAAAATCACACAAACAGACAAAAGTGATAGCATAGGCCTCAGTTGGGAAGTCATGGCCCCAAACCTTTTCTGTTTGGAGAGGGAAATGGAATGGAAATGCCACACAACTTGTGCATTTGTGCTGGAGGCGATATAATCCATAAGTCACTGGAAGGCCATTCATTTCCTCTGTGGTCTCAAAAAGGCTGCTAGTTTGGGAACACAATTACTTAGTTCCCTTCTGATATCTCCAGGTTCAAGGACAAAAAGTTGTGCTATGCAAATACAAAATACATCTGAGCAAAAAGACATTGAAGCCTTTCAAAAAAAAAATCTGTTGACTGTTCTGTACTGTATTGCTGTACTATGGTAGCTGAGTGAAAAAGGTAGAATGTGAAGAAACAACCAGTACAACTGCAAGTAATTTTAATATATTATGAAACCTTTTCAACCATGACAACAACAATGATCCCATTCCCAGGTCTTAAAAGGAGTTCTTCCTCCTCACCATCACCAAATGCTTACTCATTGGGGATCATGTGATCATTGGGGTTCTCTCTTGAATATTGTTGAGTCTTTACCTTACACGTGCCTCAAGACAACTGATTTGGCACTTGAATTCAACTGAGGAAACCTAACCAAATAGTTGTTGGTGCAAATAACAAATGAAAGGGAAAGTAAATAGTAAGTGAAAATGAAAGTAATCAGCAAATTGGGACAAAGCAGAACAAAGTTCAAAGCTCACAAACATGACACATCTGTGGTCAACTAGCTTAGAAATCTTTGACTTAAGTTGGTACCACCCCTCCTGCCTCTTAGTCATTCTTTAAAACAGGATGTTTAGATGTTAATGTCCCATATTGCTACGGCTAATGCATTAAGGAACAAGCAATATCTTGAGGGCATCTATGTGATGCCAGCAGCTTCTCATCAAACAATAGACACATTGGAATGAGAATATGTTGGTCATACTTTGGAGTTACAATATACAGATGCAGTTGGTTATGCTCACTACAGTCTGATACAACATGTACATGATTTTCTAGCTTCAATGCTATTTTCTCTCTTTACTTAAACTCTAAGGCAAGATTGTTTCTGACACTTCTGAATGTGCAGGAAAGGTGTAGTGGTCAGCACTGTCACCTCACAGCAAGAAGGTTCTAAATTTGAATCCTCCTAGGGCCTTTCCATGTGGAGTTTGCATGTTCTCTCTGTGCCTTTTTGTGAGTTTTCTCCAGATGCCCCGGTCTCCTAGCACAGTCCAAAGACAGTCAGGTTAGGCCTTAGTCACACAGGCTTAGAAACCAGTCAGCAACCCCCTGGCAACCACAGGTCACTAGGGAAAAACCACTTGACAGCTGGTCGAGGAATACATATTTTCCCCTAGCAACCTCTGGTTGCCAGTTGGGCGCAGACTAGTCTCTAGGCCTGTGTGACTAAGACCTTAGTTGCTGATTCTAAATTGGCTATGAGTGTGGAGCGAGAGAAAGAGCTTAAAGTGCATAGAGTAAAGAGCTAAATTGAAGTGTCTATACTAGCAACTAGCATTTCACCTATTCACAAAGTGCTTTGAATGCCATGACATACCGGTATTTTAACCTTTTTTTTCCCAGAAACATGTGTTATTAACAGCAAATAAGCGGTTTGTTGTTAATAAGGAATTATGGGCATTGACCATTAAAATAAATGGCCAAAAGTAACTTCACTTTCAGAAAGTAGATTTCTCGAGGTTTTTGTTATTGTTCTTAAGTAACATACAGTGTAGGTGGAAATGAGCTGTGACAGAGCTAAATATAATACAAAACAGCTGATTTTTAATTTAGTGTATAGGCTTCTAAATTTTTTCGGGCCTCTCATTATTGTGTTTGTTTTTTAAGTACCTGTGGATAAAAGCCTGCTTTACTTATGTGAACTGATGAGCTTTTTTGTCTGTTTTTTTTGTTTTTCCTGTATGGAGGTCGTTTGTTCTGAACCACAGACAGTTTAAAACATGGATATAGCTTACTGGTTGGAAAAATGAAGCCAGCGCGGAACTGCCTCAAAACCTGTATTCTATCTGGTGATCTATCAGGTGGTGATTGCTGTGGTTACAAAAGACTTCCGGTCCTATAGATGTCTTTCTTTCTTGACCTCTGTAAACACTTTGCTACTGAGTTCGTGGTCTTAGCCACTCATGTTGGGTCATATTGGAAAAAAACTTAGTTGCTTGGTTATTTTGTAAATCCTGGGTATACCATGTTTCTAAAAGAGGATTAGCAGTGGTATTTTCCACAAACATCAATTTTACAGGCAAATGATAAAATAAAGGAATGTCTACATCCATTCCTGGCTAAAGATGGGGGGAAATATGGGTTGTACATTTGCAT
>VUQI01026413.1:11714-22880 GCA_015106735.1 Paratilapia polleni
TAGATTAAAAAAAAAAAAAAAAGAAAAAAAAAGGATTGTGTATACAAGGCTTTATAAATATGATGTAAAGAATGCGTAAGCATTTTCATATTTTTGCAGCTTTAGTTGTGATTCTCTTGCGTCCTGAGATTTATGCAAACCTCCTGCATTCCTTACAACAGTTATAAGAGTGAGGAAAATAAGACACAAGTTAGTTAAAGCTGATGCATGCAAGGGCACTCCCAGCAATGTGGGTTTAAGCATGGTAATGGCCTTCCCTGTTGCTCTCTCACTGCATTTTAACAGATATGAAAGCAAGAATTGCATCATGATCCTGTGGTATGTATACAGGGCTGTACCGTAGCCAGTCAGATGCAGTGAAACCAACTGGGATTGTAGAGGAAAATTCAAAGCTTTGTAGCTCTGAAAGAAAATAAAGAAATTACATTTAATTGGACCTTTCTGCATTAAGAGCTTCTTCTTTAGGCAAGTATTGCAAGTACTCATTATCTCTGTTTACCCCCACCCCCGCACCCCAAACTCAGCTCTTTAAGGTCTTTCGGTGGTCATTCAAACCACATTGCTGTCCATTTCCTACATTTGTTGGGTCATGAAAATTTCATCAATCTGTATCCATTGTTATTGCAAGGATGTATTCAAGTGGAAAACTCAGAGGATGCCAGCTATTGAAACTGTGAATAACCAAAAGCTAGATGGACATACAATTGGATGGATACATGCACTACTAACCTGAGCATCACACCAGTCTAGGCAGAGTACTGCCACTCCCAACTCATCACATGCCAACATACCATCCTTGGAGTAACATTTTTACACACTGGGTACCCCTTTACTGTACTTTTCAGTGTGTAGGGTTGTCTTCAATAGAAGTTTTTCAACATCTGAA
The DNA here is from genome assembly GCA_015106735.1 of Paratilapia polleni. Taxonomy (NCBI): domain Eukaryota; kingdom Metazoa; phylum Chordata; class Actinopteri; order Cichliformes; family Cichlidae; genus Paratilapia; species Paratilapia polleni. The sequence goes on from VUQI01026413.1 coordinate 12,601, forward strand.
ATGGACACCATGAGACTATAGCCAAATGTTCTCTGTAATTTCATCACTGTTGCAGAACACATCATGATGGTAACCCAGAAAAATAGAGGAAAGGTTTGTTGACCAGGTTGTTGTCTTCTAACATGTAGTAACAGTGTGAAAGGGTGTATTTTAATCCAAACTAGTGTGGGACACAAGCTTCTTTCCTCTGGGTTCAAGTTCCCAGCGTGTTAAAATGTGACAACAAAGGGGTCCTGACCAAGTGTCAGCACATAATGAGTTGGGATTGAGATTCTCTTTGTAAATGCAATTTAAAAATGCTAATACAAATGAAAAAAAAAGAAAAAAAAAGCCTGGAACCTTTCAACTTCAAGCAGCTGATGATATACAAAGAAAAGCCTGGGAGCTCTTTAACAGCCTGCAGAATCTGTGAAATACTACCCTTTGATCCTTAACAATGTTCTTTAGAGCATTTGTCTAACACACCTCTGTCTCTGAGGATAATGGATTTACCAATAGGCCACTTTACACTACAGGCAGCTATGGATCTCCCTCTTAGAAAGTGATTTCTCTGGCAATCAGAACATTTAATCAGAGTTCAAGAAGCCACAGAGACTATGTCCTGATTCTATTAATTGCTTTCAGCTCATGGATACACAGTTCCCTCTTCTCATTGGAAATTTCTAATTTGAAACCCTTTCATTTTATTTTTTTTTTTTCCTTTCGCTTTCTCAGTTTTCATTCTCTGTAGAGCAGCAAGCTGTTCTGTTCAGTGCAATGGTTAAATTGCAAGCATTAATCATTTCAGAGTCATTATCAGCATTTTAAAGGTGAAAAACCAAACAAATTGTTTTTCATTTGGCCTGAGCTTAATAGATTTGTTTTCTTGTAATTTGCAGCCTTGGAGCATTTAACACAAACAATTAAATGTAAATTGGTAACTCAGCTTATCTGTTCCCAGTTTACACAATATTAAATCTTTAATGAAAAATCACCTCAGATTATGGAGATATGCAATCTAAGCAATAGACTAGATGCCACTTAATTTATCATGACAAATTATATATATTGATTAACACTCAGTTTGCTAAATATTTTTCTATTTTCTAAAGCATCAGTGAAATAAATATCACTATAATTTGTTTACTAATATATTTTATAGAGCTTAGAAGGCCAAGCCAAACAAAACTGACTTATTTTACAGCATACTGTATATTTAAATGTAGACTTTCTTCTCCAGATAAATGTGGCTATTTGTCACTTTACTGGTCTTGCTAGCTTGCCCCATCTCTACTGTAAAGAGAATAAAAGCCTCCTTCAATGGCAGAGATTCAACAAGGTGCTGGAAACATTCCTCATGTCCATATTGACATGATCAAATGACGCAGTTGCAGATTTGTCAGCTGCACATCCATGATGTGAATCTCCCATTCCACCACATCCCAAAGGTGCTCTACTGGATTGAGATCTGGTGACTGTGGAGGCCATCTGAGTACAATGAACTCATTGTCATGTTCTAGACACCAGTTTGAGATGATTTGAGTTTTGTGACATGGCACATTATCTTGCTGGAAGTAGCCATCAGAATATGGGCACACTGTGGTCATAGAGGGAATGACATGTACAACGATACTCAGATGGGCTGTGGTGTTTAAACAATGCTCAACTGGTACTAAAGAGCCCAAAGTGTGCCAAGAAAATATCTCCCACACCGTTACACCACCACCACCAGCCCGAACTGTTCATGCAAGGAAGGATGGACCCATTCGTTCATGTTGTTTACACCAAATCTTGACCCAATGCTCCGAGTCAAGACTCATCAGACCAAGCAACATTTTTCCAATCTTCTATTGTCCAGTTTTGCTGATCCTGTGAAAAAGTGTAGACTCAGTTTCCTGTTCTTAGGTGACAGGAGTGGTACCCGGTGTGGTCTTCTGCTGCTGTAGCTCATCTGCTTCATGGTTTGACATGTTATGGATTCAGTGATGCTCTTCTGCATACCTTGGTTGTAACAAGTGGCTATTTGAGTTACTGTTGCCTTCCTATTAGCTTGAAGCAGTCTGGCTGTTCTCTTCTGATCTCTGCCATCAACATGGCATTTTTGCCCAGAGAGCTGCTGCTCACTGGATATTTCTATTTTTCGGACCATTCTCTGTAAACCCTAGTGTGTTATGGTGTGTGGGAAAATCCCAGTAGATCAGCAGTTTCTGAAACAGACCAGTCTGTTTGGCACCAACAACCGTGCCACGTTCAAAGTCACTTAAATCATCTTTCATCCCCATTCTGATGTTCGGTTTGAGCTTCGTAAAGAAGTTCCTAATCTTTGCGGGAAAAGTTTTTTCTCCTCAGTAGCTCTGTTTCCAGAAATACACTTTTTTTTCCAGCTTGCACTTTTTGCACAAAAAAGAGTAATTATTTAATCTTTTAGCTTTGATGAACCAGTGTTGTAAGCAATGGCTTTCTTCTCACACACTGGTTCACTTAGAATCCAAGTAGCCCCTGCCTGCTGTCAGTGTTAAGATAATATACTGTCATGTACAAAAAAGGAGTTTGTCCATGCTTATTTTTTTTCCTTCAAGTTAATTTCTACCTGCATTCAGATAAGCAGTGGTAGCTGTCTGTAGATTCCCCATCACCTGTTGACTGTGTCTATCAGCAGTTTGTACGCACTAGCTGTACAAAAACTCAATGACTGTGACGCCCAAACATGAAGGACACAGTTGGGTGCCTCCTGTGTCTATACTCTGTGACTACTAAGCAAATGGGATGACGCTGAGGACAAGAGATATGGCATGTGAGTATTCGCCTAAGTGTGTAAATGTGTGTGAATAGATTGTGTGCATGTGCAGTACTTGTGAAGCAAAACTGACAGATTCAAATTACCGTTGCAACCAAACCACCAACGCAGTAAATCAAACTCACACACACACACATATGCATACTGTTGACATCTTGACAGACCAATGAAGTATTCTTAAACCATAATCTGTTCTTTTACTAGTCTCTGTCCCCGTTTGCGTGGAAAATTGTAATGTCAGAAAGCGCCCAAACATGCTATAGATGACTCCTAATAGGACAGATTTGGTCACTCTGCTGCCAGATCAGCTTGAGGGCATATCAAGATGGGAGAGACAAAGAGAGTGGAAGGATAAATAGTTCTTTCTGATGTAAATGCTCCCTAACAGGAAGCAGCAAAAACATGGCAGCCTCTAACTGCCTGACTAAACCTGTGAGTTTTTAGAGTGCATGAGTCTGTGTTCAGACATTTGTAAAAGTGTGTACGTGTATAACGACACACATCTAAACTCAGTGTCCCAGCAACCTAGAGAGAGAGCCTCTGAGAAAGAATTTTATTTCTCTCATTTTTCATGATTGTGCTGATCTGATGAGCAACTTAAGTCATTTTTAGCTGAAGCTAACCTTGTTTTCAAATTCATGACCCCCTATTTTGGAAGCACTATGCAATAATGATGAAAAAGTGATAGACATATGTTTCCTTTTTTTTATTCCTCACCTCACACCTTATTTCAACACATACGGATCTATACATAACAGGAAAAATATGTTCTCTCTTTTTTTTCTTACAGTGCATTGACCCTGTAGTAAGCATTCTATATGTTAGAGAGGAGACAGCTTCCACAAGGGCTCATAAAGCATTTGAACTAATACATGCAAAGGTCTCAGAAGGCAGCAGTAATAGTTATCCTTGCTTGAAGCTTTTTAACATCAGCATGTCAGTGTCATGGCGAGGTAACCCACTAAAGGGCGTAAGGGCAAAAAATTACTGCCTGTTGCTGAATAAGTAGTAATCCCCTGGAGCCTTGCTGAGACATAGGTTCTTATATTGCATTTCTGAGGTCACAGACTGATTTCGCAGTTAATATGGATTATATAATTTTGGTTCATGATGCCACCAGTGTATTATGGCTCAGTCTGAGGTTTTACATATTACAGTTCAAGATGATCACTGATTTTACTGCACTATTTTTTGTCAGTGTTGGTGCCAATAATGAAAAATAGTGAATGCTGTGATAAAGAAAATCCTTCTTGTAGGCATTTTGCATATTTGTCCACCAGTCTTTGACATTGGCTTGCTAATTTTTTAACCACTCTTCCATACAAAAATGCAAAATATTTCAATGGGATTTGAATATGGGCATTTTATATCCCCCTGTCTAGGTCATTTTCTTCTTTTTGAGCCACTCATTTATGGATTTAGTGTAAATTGTGTATTTGAGATTCCGTAGAAATATCTTAATGCACTGTTTAATTTTATGCAAATTTCAAGGTTGAATGCAATCAGCCCAGTAAGGAACCCTAAACCAGTTACTTAACCACAAGAAGACTCTTTCTTGGCATGCCTCCTTATTTTAAATACAAGTCTTTTTGATTGTAGATGCATTATGTTTAAATTAACCTTTGCAAGAGGTACTTGCAGGTCCTGGGGTGAAATTTTGGGATTCGTCAAGAGAAAACTTTAGGTACTGGTTTGATAACACTACACACTTTTTTTTTAGCAAAGCGAATGTTGCAGCCGGTATGATATTTATTACAAATTATTCCACCTGTTATTTCCTAAAGATGGTAAATCACTGGCACCTAAGCAGTTGGGTGCTTAGGTGCCAGAGTGTCAGATTCAAATTTTATGCATTTGGAGGTGGAATAATGTTGTTTGCTTATCTTTCCATGAGATAAGCAAATCTATCTATCTATCTATCTATTATATATATATATATATATATATAATTTGGATTAAATTTATATCTAATTATGACTATGACTATTATGACTATTTATATCTAATTATGACTATGACTATAAAATGTTAATACATTTAGCAGCAGCACTGGTAACACAGTGTAAAGTATATGATCAGAAGATTCAGATTAAATAAATGCATTACACAGCACATAAAAAAAATAAAAAAATCCTCAAATCGATTCATTAAGTTTGAAGCCTCAACATTAAGCTTTTTAGAAGCTAAATGAAATGTCACACAGTTTGGCTGCAGGAAAATGCCTTCTAAAGCTCAGTTATTTGTCTACCATTATATGGAAGCACAGATTTCCAACAAACATCTGCAGCAGACCATGATGGTGGTGAGTACTAAAAAATCTGCTATATACTTCACATTTTCAGAGAAATGTCACACCTAATGGAGACAGACCAGCAATGTAAGGGAAATTAAAAGCAGTAATTGAGAGGTACTTGAATGGCCAACATGCTGTACTGTGTCCCTGGGGGCTTTTAGACTCGCATACAGCCAGGAGACAGATGACTTTGAAGGTAAGCATGGATCCATCCACTTCCAGCAGTGCTAAATCACGGTGTCTTGTCAGTTTGACGACACCACATAGTGAGACCATAATGTGTCCCATATGGCTGCTCTCTGTGGTGGGGATGCAAACTGTACTTACACAACTGCACTGTAGGCATTATCTTTTATCATCTTTACAGTGTATAAGCTCATAAATATGAATTTGGAAAATATTGTAAAGAAAGTTCTTTGACTTCTTTGATGTTGTACACATAAGACAACAAAGACAAAACATCACATGCAAAATGATTTGAAACATATTTCAAGTGATACCAAATACCTACACAAGTTATATGGGATTAGACAAGGCAATTATCCTAACGAATGTATGACAGGGGTAAGCAAATAAGACAAATCTGGCACAACAATGAAGATTTTGGCCCTTTTTTTGTCCTCGACAAAAAAAGGCATGTTTACCACAGTGTAGCATCCCCTCTTCTTTAAACAACAGTCTGTAAATTTCTGAGATCTGAGGAGACTAGTTGCTGGGTTTTTGGAAGAGGAATGTTGTCGCATTCTTGTCTGATATAGGATTCTAGCTGCTAAACAGTCCTGGATCATCTTTGTCATATTTTTCATTTCATGATGCACCAAATGTTTTCAACTGATAAAAGGTCTGGACTGCAGGCAGGCCAGTTCAGCACCTGAATTCTACTACTATGAAGTCATCCCGTCCTAATAGATGCAGTGTGCAGTTTAGCATTGTCTTGCTGAAATATGCAAGGCCTTCCCTGAAAAAGATCATCTGAATGGCAGCATATGTTGTTCTAAAACCTGTATATACCTTTCAGCACTGACGGTGCCTTTCCAAATGTTTCCATGTTTTCCAAAAAAATTTCAATTTGTCTGACCACATAATGGTTTTCCACTTTGCCTCAATGCATTTTAAATGAGCTTTAGCTCAAAGAAAACGTCTGCGTTTCTGGATCATATTCACATAATCCTTCTTCTTTGCCTGACAGAGCTTTAACTTGCATTTGTGGATGACACTGCGAACTGTATTCACAGACAATGATTTCCGGAAGTGATCCTGAACCCATGTGGTTATTTCCATTAGAGAATCATGCCTGTTTTTTAATGCAATGCGGCCTGAGGGCTCGAAGATCACAGGCATGATCTTCGGCTTTCTCACATCTTTTTAAATATCATCGTAATATCATCATTATCATCTTTAGATGATATTATGTCCTGTAAATAGGAGATAGTCAAAGTCTTCACAATTTTAAGTTGACAAACATTATTCTTAAATTGTTCAACAATTTAATTTATTCATAAATTGTTCGACACAGTTTTTTGCAGACTGATGAACCTCAGCCCATTTTTATTCCTGAGAAACTCTGCCTCTGTAAGATGCTCTTTTTATACCCAATCATTTTACTGACCTGTTGCCAATTAACCTGATTAGTTGCAAAATGTTCCCTCAGTTGTTTCTTTTTAGTACCACTTAGTACCACCCTGTCCTGTATTGTAGGGTCTTTACCCTAAAATATAAAGCACCTTGAGGCGACTGTTGTTGTGATTTGGCGTTATATAAATAAAATTGAATTGAATTGTATTGAAATTGTCCCAACTTTTTTGAAACATCTTGTTGCCATCAAATTCAAAATGAGCTAATATTTTTCTTAAAATGGTACTTTTTCTCCATTTAAACATTAGGTATGTTTTCCATGATCTAAAGAGAATAAAATATGCCTTTATGAGATTTGCAAATCATTGCATTCTGTTTTTATTTAAATTTAGACAGTGTCCCAACTTTTTTGGAATTGGGGTTGTACACTAATCATACAAGTGTTCCATTTTATATGCAAAATAATACAGTTTATTTGCTAAAAAGGTCACAGTGTTGCAGCTCTGTAAATTGGTTTTTGTACCTGTGCTACTTTGACGCTCAAATTTCTCAGTGTTAGATCTGTAAAGTTACTATGTATGTATTCCATTTAATGCAAGAACGTACATGCAAATACACATATATAATCATCTGCATACACTGCACTGCTAAATCACAGCCTCAAAGCTAAGAGGAGAGTTCAGTCAGTGCACATACAGTACGGTTTCAACACTATACTACCCATACTGCTCATTAGTCGGTGGCAAAATGTCTCGCTCCCTCCCACTGATTACATCTAGCGAGTTAATGAGCCACACACAGAACATTCCCCCTCCCTCAATATACATTTTCATGCTCTTCTCCATCTCTCATGACCTACCTCTCTCCCCCTCTTTATGTCTCATGAACACAGTCTTCAGTTTCATTTGAAGTGGCAGTTATCCCACCTTAGGAAAATATTAGAGACCTTCTTTTCCAGAAATTCCATGGTTATTCATCATGTCAGTGGGAGGACAGTTTACCAATTATCAGAGACTACTGTTCCAGCACAGTGCTTTGAGTATGCTTTGCTGATTGTTTCAGACTGCTAATTGATTGCACTCACTGTTGCGTTTGTCAGATGAAAACCTGGGTAAGATTTTCCAGATGCTGCACTAAGCATGATTTTTATTCAAAAATACACCTGCTATATCAGCTTTAAATGAGGTAAATCCACACAGAAGACTCCCTCATCCATTAAAAAAAAAAAAAAAGGAAATTTTGACCCATGTGATTTTTTTGTATTAAAATCTAGTCACAATGAGGACATAATGAAATTAAACTTTGGAAATAGGATTTGACATTATTTTGCTTGTGTCTTAAATATATGCACAGACTCAAATAAACTATGGTCATTCAGTCCACTAAAACTTTCCTCCTGCAGTATCTAAACCATCTGTCCACAACTATGCATCTACCAGATTATTAATGCAATAGATGTAACAAATAATCTGGCAAGTGATTACTTTGTGGGTGCTTTGTGGATTTGCCGGCGGTCAAAGGTGTAAACTTTGGAGGTCCAATCCACAGCCACTTAACCTGGCTTCAGGGATATGAAAAGGCATCTCACTGATGGGAAAGGAGCCTAAACGTGTGGGGGGTGGAGAGATACGGAGTAGATATAGTTGGGAGATCTGGATTTGCCCGGGGGCAAGAGGTGCCTAGCAGCGGTGGCCTGTATGTTAGGGTTTTCCCTGGTGAAAGTTTGCTTCCCCGCACCTTCAGGTCAGGCAATGTATCCTTATGTGCTGAGCAGCAGTTTAGAGAACTTGGAGTTCCTGGGGACTCCATTATCCCTTCTGGGGGACTTCAATGCTCATGTGGGTGATGACAGTGAAACTTGAAGGAGAGGAACAACCTGCCTGATCTGAACCAGAGTGTTTTTTTTTTTTTTGTTATAGGACTTCAATGCCAATCACAGTTTGTCCATTAGAAACACCATATTTGAACATTGGGGTGTCCATTTGTGCACTTGGCACCTGGACACCCTAGGTTGCATGTAAATGATAACCTCATGTCTTGGACACTCGGGTTAGAAGAAGACCTAAGTTGTCAGTTGATCACCACCTGGTGATAAGTTGGATTAGGTGGCAGGGAAGGATGCTGGAAAGGCCTGGCGTGCCCAAACATGTAATGAGGATGCGCTGGGAATGTCTGACAGTGACCCTAGTCCAGGAAAAATACAAAACCGAGGGAGCCTGAGGTCATTGAGTCTTAGTAGACCAGAGGTGAAGGGAGCCATCAAGCAGAGGAAAGAGTCCTGTCAAGCTTATTTAGCTTGTGGGACTCTGGAAGTGGCTGACTGTTACCAATAGGTTAAGCAGAGTGCTGCTCTGGTAGCGACAGAAACAAAAACTGGGGGTGTGGGAGGAGTACACTGAGGTCATGGAACAAGACTTTAGGTAGGTTTTTAGAATGCTTCACAGGGGGATGACTCACCCATCAATATGGCTGAAGTAGTTAAAAAAACTATGTAATGACAGGGTCCCTAGGGTGGATGAGAATTGCCCCAAGTCCCTTAAGGCTCTGGATGTTGTGGAGCTGTCCTAGTTGATACACTCCTGCAACACTGTGTGGAAGTCGGGGACAATGGCCTTCGATGCCCTTCATTTCACTCCTCAGCCTCCCTGGGTAGGTTCATGCCAGGGTACTGTAAATGAAAGCCTAACCGTCAATCCTCAGATTCAGGAGGAACAATGCAGTTTTCGTCCTGGTCCTGGAACAGTGGACCAGTTCTTTATCCTCTCAAGAGTATTCAAGGGCACGTGGGAGTTTGCCAAACCAGTCTGCATGTGTTTTCTGTACTTGGAGAAGGCCTTTGACTACATCCCTCAGGGTGGGGTACTTTGGTATGGTAGAACCATTGATGTGGGCTATTCAGTGCCTGTACAACTGTAATTCAATTCAATTTCAATTCAATTTTATTTATATAGCGCCAAATCACAACAACAGTCGCCTCAAGGCGCTTTATATTTTAGGGTAAAGACCCTACAATATTAGACAGAAAACCCCAACAATCAAACGACCCCCTATGAGCAAGCACTTGGCAACAGTGGGAAGGAAAAAACTCCCTTTTAACAGGAAGAAACCTCCGGCAGAACCAGGCTCAGGGAGGGGCAGCCATCTGCCACGACCGGTTGGGGGTGAGGGGAAACAGAAGAGAGCAGAGGAGACAGGACAAAAGACACAATATGGGAGAGAGACAGAGTTTAATAATAACTAATGATTAAATGCAATAGTGGTGTATGAACACATGGAGAGTGAAGAAGAAATGCTCAGTGCATTATGGGAAGCCCCCAGCAGCCTAGACCTATTGCAGCGTAACTAAGGGATGGTTCAGGTAACGTTGAAGGGACTGTTGTTGTGATTTGGTGCAATATAAATAAAATTGAATTGAATTGAATAAGAGAGCAGAGGGAGACAGGACAAAAAGGCACACCTATTGGAGAGAGACAGAGTTTAATAATAGCTAATGATTAAATGCAAATGGTGTATAAAACACATGGAGAGTGAAAGGAAGTGAGGAAGAGGAAGTGCTCAGTGCATCATGGGAAGCCCCCAGCAGCCTAAGCCTATTGCAGCTTAACTAAGGAAGTGTTTAGGGTCACCTGATCCAGC
>VUQI01026416.1:6602-28877 GCA_015106735.1 Paratilapia polleni
AATTATAAAAATATATTTTTTTAATTATTTTTTTTTTTTTTTTTAAACTGTCTGCAAGCTGCATACACACACACACCCACGCTTGTACTTATATCAGAGTGAGGACCCTCGCTTACATGATGCATTGCTAGGACCTGAACCCTGAACCTGATTCTAATTTATACTCTAAAACCAGGTTTGAACCCTCAAACAGCCCCCAAAAAACACTGGCCTTTCTAAAATATCCTCACAGCACCTAAAACTGTATGTCTACAAAATGTCCACCACTGTCCAAAAAGGCCTTTGCTATCCACAAATCTTCTCAGAGTGCCAAAAACTCACAATACCTGAAAAATGTCCCCACTTCCCCCAAATGTCTCTACTTTCCAAGAATGTCCTCTCTTTCCAAAACCACCCACACTGTTCACAAATGTCCTCACAATATCTAAAACTATACGTCTACAAAATTTCCACAAAGTCTCCACTGTCCAAAAAGGGCTTTGCTATCCACAGATATACTCAGTGCCAAAAACTCACAATATCTACAACATGTCCCCACTTCCCACAAGTGTTTCTATTTTCTAAACATGTCCTCACTTTCCCCAAACTGTCCAGAGTCTTAACGAATGCCCTCATAATTTCTAAAATCAACACTGGTCCTCACAACAACAGACAAACGGGTGCTCTCACACACCCAGCTCTCTCAGCAAGGTTGCTTCAGATGCAGCTCACATCGCCGCCACTGCTGCTGCTGATGTATGAGACACGCACGACGGGCTGAATGACGCCAGCCTAACCAATGACGCAAGCTTGAGTGAAGTGACGTAGGTTAGTATAGGCCTGCTGCTGCTCTGTTGTGTTAGCCAAGGTTAGCTTAGCATGAAAACACACAAGCTGCTGGTGAGTCACGACTGCAGAGAGAGAGAGAAAAAGATGGAGGAAGGGGGAGGGTCAGCTATGCCAGCAGCTCAATAAAAATCCCCCTCATTCACTCACTCACACACACACACACACATATACACACACGCACACACACACACACGCGCACACACAGAGACTCAGAGCTAAGTGGTGTAATGCTGTTAGCTCATCGGTAACTCAGTGTTGATGGGATTACAGAGTAGCCTCATCACAGTCAGCTGCACTGAAACACACACCAACTATTAACTCTGTATTACAGTGTCATAATAAGATGCTGCATTTAAACTTCAGTGCAGATTCCCAGGCTCCTGACAGCACCAAATATGTATCCTATACCAAATATGGGATGAAATATTCTGACAAATTAACATTTAAGGAAGAACAAATACAATTTACAAGAGATGTGCAGGTAGGTCAAAGCTATAAGGCTTTTTGAGAAACCTCCATTAGAAGAACATTAATTATTTCAGAAGGTAAATATCAGCATTCATGAGCTCATCAGTCAGCATCCAGTTTATTAGGTACAGCTAGCTACAGTGAAATCAATCTAACACAACAGTCCTGCATCAAATCCTGTATGAAGGTTTTGATGTTCAAACTGAGTTAAAGCTGCCTCAAAGAAATCTTGATCAGAGTACAATGGGTTGATTTTGTCATATATAAGCACAATATTAGCTTTGTCAGGTCATTTAGTTCGCTGACAATAAACTGTCAGTTACTGAGTGTAAATATTTAGTCATATTACACATTACACTAACTTACAACTGCAACCACTTTTAATTGTGATTTCATGTGTGACATTAAGCTTTGTTAACACTGGTACAGTGCCCACAGTCAGCTTAAACCCTGATTTCTTCAGGCTGACTACAATCTTGCCTTCAACCTATGAAAACATTCTAGAATCTTGCCTTATCTTGACCTAAAGTCCCACAAGGTAAAACAACTTTTAGCCAACCAGATGATCCACAGCAGACAAACACACACACATCACCAAAATGTTAGAGGCTGACTTTATGTTATGTCTATCATGGTGAAACATCACAGAAATGTGTACAACGAGTGCAACTTCTTATCACCACATTACATGACATTGTTACGTGTTCAGAAATATATGCCAGCATCAGGCTTCTGCTCAGTTGTCACTGAAACCAATTACCAAGGTTCTGAGATGGTTAAATGAGCATTAAATTAAGCACTGAATACAGGAATGTAAAATTAAAACAGAAATGGGGCCCAAATAGTGACTGCATGATGGGGTTATTGTTGACACTGCTTTTGGTTTTAGGTTTAGAATGAAAAAGATATAGAATCAAGACCTAAACTGAAGAAATCCGAGCAGAACTGACACCCACAGAAGGTCCATGTGAAAAAAGTTAACCTGGGAGCAGGTGACGCAGGCAGAACATCACCCAGTGCAGAGTAGTGTCACTTAACGTGTCCCACACGTGGTCAGTTCAGAGCTGAAAGTTAGACAGAAACAGAAATAGAGCCACAGCTGCAGTTAGCGCGCTAAGCTGCAGCGCTACAGTTAGCTAGCTAAGCTGGGTAATCCGAGGTAAGTCAGTGGGCTAAGTACTGACATGCTGAGGGACTGACAGACTGATAACAGGGCTAATGACAGAGCAGGAACTTCATCACTGCCCTGGTAACTTCCAGTTCATATAATTTCATATCTCTGCTCTCTCCAGTATGAGAGAGGAAAAAATAATTCATGATGTAAATGCACAATTGTCCTGCGCTCGTCAGCCCTGGTGTTAACCTTTCACCAGATAAACAGTTTAAACAAGCTTCCTTTGTCGCTATATACTGTAGCAGCTTCGAACCAAACCATATGCTCTTAATAAAAGATGGATGTAACCACCATGACATTGTCCTCTGGTTTCTAGACTCCATATTTTGAAGCCTCCACTTTAGCTTTATGAACATGGCCATCTTGATCTTCTGAAGCCAGAAGTGACCTTAGGGTTAGGGTTAGGGTTAGGGTTAGGGTTAGGGTTCAAGAGGGTGAAGGATGTAGTTGTCAGCCAAGTCTGCAAATACAGTTCAGTGGCTCCAATTAGTTGAGGTGGGGCCCAGTTATACTAAAGATGGACATTTTAACATGGGAGTTTATTAGGGCTGACCCACTTTGGACCCAGCCTCAAATGGCTATTAGAGAAATGGCAGTTTTTGTCACTTGTGTGTTGCCTTCAGTTTTCAGCCCTGGAGTTTGCCTCTTGGGTAAAATCAGTTAAAAAAAAAAGTGTACCTCCTCTAACATAAACTAAATAGGTTGGTTAGTGTCATTAATGGAGTATTTTTGCAACAGTGCGTTGGTACACATGCAAACAATGTTAACACGGCTTCACAGATCTCTTGCATGAAAGCAGTTTTCACATCCTAACTGCAGACCTGAACTTTGAGGTATTACCCAACAAAGGTGGATGTGAGAACCCAAATATCCAGTGCAGTCAGATCAAATATTAAATGGTCTTTAACTTAAGAGCTCCCCAGTCAGTAAGTCAGTGTGATGTCTGATTGCACTGACTCCACAGGTAACAGTCTCGTGTGTGCCGCCCTCTCCATGGTCTGGTCAAGCAGCACCCTCACCAAAACATTTCCAGTTGTGACAACATGTACGAAGTGGACTATCTCCTGTCGTGTGCCACATGTGAGAAAAGGCAACTCTGGACAATACCCCACCAGTGTTCATGTGTGAAAATAGTTTAAGTATCATCTAAAAGCCTCATTAAAAATCTTTGAACTGTCTTTCAATCTGCCAACTCATCTATAAAAGGTCAATTATTTTGTGTATACAGATATTATGTTTACCAATTAAGTAAGGCTCAGTACAAAGGAGAACTGGGAGTGACTATAGTAAAATAAGACAGTAAAACGATTTAGATTAGATAAACCTAGATGCAACTGATTTTGCAGACTGCAAGTACAAAGCCAATAAAAACACATTTACCATGTAACAAGAAGTGATAACTAGAATGACACAGTGGATATTGGATTTGGTTTCTTACCTATTCCCATTAGCCATATTTGACCATCTGTCATTAAGTTATAGTCACATTATGCAATGGCAAATTGTTATAAGTCAAAAAAAAACCAAAAAACTAAACAGTGTTTATCAAGAGTAAAAACTGTTTTGTGGTACTTTGGGTATACAGTACTTCCCAACTTTTCTAATGAAACCAACAAATCTATAGAAACATTTCTGGGATATTTAGCAGTCGAACCCAATGATTTTTTTTTTTTTTTCCTTTCAGGAATGCCAAAAGCTTTACATTTACAATTTTTTCAGTTCTTTAAAAAAGAGTGTTCATTCAAAAAACATTAAACAAATAATATTCTACAAGGAAACCAGACGAACCAAAGACAGGAAAAAGTGGCTTAGACCGCAGAGGACCTTTCGGAGGAGGTGGGAATGGTGCAGAATAAGTCAAATATAACACTTTCGTCCAGGAGCCTGGAGTTGGGGACCATTATGTTTTAGACTTTGTTGACTCTTTATTTTCAGTTTTGATATTATCATTATTTTTATTGTTTTTGCTTTCAGTCACCGTTTAGGTAAAGCAGAGTCATCGTTTTTGTTAAAATAGACCCATTCTCAACATTTATCAAAACTGAGAAAGTCTTTCTAGCACAAAGCAGGGTGATGAGTCCAGTCCCATCAAAAGAACCAACAGTGATGATTTTTTTGTGCACTTATTTGCTCAACAACAAATATAAACATCAGGAATTTTGCCTCCTTTAAACAGCTGAGCCGTATTGTTGAATTTCAAGTGATAAAAGAATATTTCAGTGTGGAAAAAGCTTTGAATTAGCATAGCTGGAAGTGAAATAACATTTATAGACACGATTACTGTAAAAATAAAACTATAAAAGTCAAACTTTTAGTGTTTGGTCAAGTGTCTATAACCTCATAAAGAGCCTATAAATGACTGACTCAACTGTCTCGTGGCTTTGATTAAAGGCTGTAATTTTTCTAGTGAAATGAAGTGACGAGATGATAACAGCAGAGAAAGAGTTCAGCTCAGTTCCTTCCTCATCCAAGGATGACGTTACTGGCTTGTCCCATTCTGATCTGCTGCCAGCTGAACCAGGATCAGCCAGGACACCTTCCTTTGCACTGGATCCAACCAGCTTTAATTGAGATCTAAAGATTTATCTATCACATACACAGCTGTAAATGATACAGTGAATAAATCATTAACCTTTACCACTGAGTGACGGACTGAAGGTTGCAGATTTCTGAAATGGTTTTAATGGAAACTGTTGTTAGTGGACATAATACAAAAGTAATAAAAATAATAATAATAATTTGTTGTGATGCTTTCATATTCTGTCAGTTTTTTCTTGTGGAACCACATCACAATTGTAGCACCGGCAGCCATAATCCTATATACACTGTACATAAATTTGATTTTTTTTCCCACTCCATCCTGAAAATACAATCTTGACTACAGCAGATCCTAACTCTGGATTCTTTGAAGCGATGCAAATACATTTGATGGCCAGTATTTGGTGTTGGCGTCACTGGCTATAGGTCATTGCATGGTTAACATTTCTACAGCTTAAACACCACAATGTTGGATTTAGCTCATTTTGTGTGTTGGTGACTAAATAATTATCACAGAAATGATCAAATAAAAACGAGTTAAGCAAACTAACCTAGAACTGTGTCTGCTACGGTCGGTGTTGTTAACATTGTGTTTTTGACCTTGAAATGTGGAGTCTGCACAATACGCCTGCCATTAGTGACATCTGCCTTGTACTGTGTCTGCAGACTTCTGCCCAAATACAACATTAACATTTGGAGGCAATTTAATGTTGTGCTCATGTAGTGCTATCAATCCGCTATAAAGCTAATTGTGAGGCACAGATGGAACCAAGAGTGTGGGAAGTAGGAGTGCTGGGGGTGCTGCAGCTCATTTGATTTGGTCAGAGAAGACTAAAACTTCGCAGGTTATCAAAATCAGCAACTGACAGCAGCACCAACAGTACATATGATGATAGCCCAATTACCTCTGCCAACTCTTTGCCAGCAAGACAGCTGACATTTATTAAGCATGTATTTGGTTATACAGGACATACTGGATACACTTGTTATCAGATTTTCACTGGCTAACCAGTGTCAGTAACATGTTAAAGAGTGAGTGAGATAATATCTTTGCATGTCAGCTTTGAAAATAACATCCCACATGCAAAGACCATATTGAGGGTCATTGTTTTATCATTAACACTGTGAGGTCCAATTCATTGTTAGTGATGACCTTATGCAGAATACGCAATAGTTGTTTTGTTTTTTTGTTCTCCCACGTTTTGGCAGCCAGGGGACAAAAAAATATTTATCACTCAAACTTCTATGTACCAAAAACTATTTACGATTCTTCCAAAAAGTCCTTTGTGCTTCTCTCCAACATACAGGGTTACGGTTAGTCTTTTGGCTAGGGGTGGGGTTGATGACCTATGATGACCTATAACAGAGTTAACATTTACTTTGTAAATCTGGTTTTCCTATAAGCCAGTGCCCAGTTTGTGTGTGTAGCCCATATTTCATATTTCAGCTAGGTATCAGCTAAACAGCTAAAATAGTATTCAGTTATAAAACTTTATTCCTTTTTTAAAAATTCTTCATAGTTGTCCTCGAGTTCTTCTTATATGTATAAAATGGCAAACGGCAACATTATGCTAATAAGATACATTAGCCAACTTAACAGTTGTAGCTTTTGTATATTAAAAGAAAAAAATCCTGACAGAGGTTCAGGTTATGGCAGGTGGTCCACCAGGCTTGTAGTACACTGGCTAAAACCCATCTGATGAAAATACTCCTAACGATGCCTTAATCCCCTGCCACTGTTCATACTATGAAATTTAATCCTGCTGATGCCACTGTGTCATGTAATCTACACATTGTTTCAGCTATAGTTGAATAGTTTATTATTTAACTTGTAAAAATATCAGTAAATATACAAAATGTCCTGACTAATCAGTCACTCCGATGGACTAAAATTATACACAGTGTGAGAGACAGAACAGGTTTCTGTCTGCCTGCCAAGAGCCTCAGTGACCTCACACAAACACTAGCTGCCAAATGCTAACTTCAGCTCAGCTGAAATTAGCTTCACCTGGCTGCAGATCCGCTGGCCCACATTACCTGAGCACTGAGAATGATTAGTTCACCTCTGTTAAACATGACCCAACAAACTCCTGCTGAAAAAAAGCCTACCTTACTCCTATAAATAACTATGAAACAATCAAATATGAAATAATTCTGTATTGAAATCAAGGTTTAAATATCAGATCAATAAAAACTCTGATCCAAGTATAAATCTGGCTGCAAACACACCTGTAACACATCATTTATTTGTGTGAAAATAAAGCGGAGAACAGGGAGTGCCGATAATAAACAGGAATATAATACAATGTGTCTGTTGAAATGACATGAAATGACTGAAATAACTGGATTTAAGTACCTTTTCCATGCAAATAAAATGATAATTTAATGAACATGAAGCCTTTCCTATTTGAAATATTTAAAAAAAACAAAAAACAGTTCAATTAAATCTTTTTTGTTTTTAGAGGGGTGATTTGTCAAAATAAGTGTTTGTTTAAAGGGATTTTCTGCATTTTATAGCGTAATTATTACATATGACCATCCATAATCTATGTCAAGGTTTTAAATAATAGACTATATAGGAGATGGATGTAGCTTCTGGGTCTGAAAACTGAAGCCAAAGTTCCCTAAACCTGAATTATTTTTAATGTCCAGCAGGGGGCGCCTCTTCTGTTCTCAAAGTAAAGTCTGATTGTATAGAAATCTATGAGTAAATAATCCTGCTTCTCACTTAATTTATGACCTCAGTAAACACTTTACTGATGAATTTCAAGTCTTACCTGCTAGTTTTAAGTCTTACTGAGTATAACATAATATTCATTTTGTAAATTATGGTTTCATTTAGAGTTGAAGCAAGCAGAATTACTTCCAACAGCAAAAAAGGGAGGAGACAGGAAAGGTAACAAGAAGAAACAAGGAGTCAGGAAAGGTAATAGGGAGACAAGAGAGGAAATAAAGAGATGGAGAGGCGAGAGGAAGCGAGGAGAGAAATAAGGAGACAGTTGATGTAACAAGGAGTCAGGACAGGAAAAAACAGGAGAAGAGAGGAAACAAAGAAAGAGAAGATGAAACACAGATACAGCAGAAGTAACAAGGAGGCAGGAGAAGGACGAGGAGATGGAAGAGAAAGCAATTAAATAGGAGAAGAAACAAAAGGAAACAAGGAGATAGGAGAGAAAATGAGGAGAGGAATCAAGAATACAGGAGAGGAGGAGCAGCGAGCTCTGTCAACAGGATTAAAAGATTACAGGCCACTCCTGTTAATCTCAGGCCCACGTGGTGAGAGGGATGATGATGTCACATTTGGCAGGAAATCACACACACACACAAAACTGTATCCATCACTGACTTTCGACCCTGACCAAGGGACCGTTACCATGGAGACACGCAACAGAGCACAGACAATCACTTCTGATCAGATCAGTCAGACCGCTTGACTGCAGAACTGATCAATACTGCAGGAACTGGGAGAATGACCAGTAAAGTTAAATTATAACCCTGTTACCAAACAAGCTGTGAAGCCGCGTAAAATGTGGATAAAAACAGAAAATAATGATCTGCAAATCATGAAAAACCAGAATACATGACTGAAAACAGTAGAAAACCTGAGGCATTTTGCTGCCAGTCTTGTTTATTTATTTAAAGGGTCTGTTTCAACATTTGATGTTGTTATTTTACATTTTTCTATCAATACAGCATTTAAATGATTAGCAAATTTTTGCATTTTTGTTTTCATTTACACTTTACAAGTTTTAACCTTCACCAAGACCCTCTCCAGGACCCTCAAAAGCAAATCCGGACCTATAAAAAAAAACACCTCTGAAATTTAAAGAAAACTAAGCACCTCTCTGTGATCCCTGAAACATTTCCAGGATTCTTGCAACCCAATAAAGGCCCATGGATTCTGATCCACGGCCACTTCCTCTATCCTTAAAGACTTTCTAAAGAGCAATTAAATCTACTCTTAAAAAACTCCTGGAAGTCCAGTACTACTGTAAGACCTTGAAGAAGCTCAAGTATTAAAGAAAACTCTTTCTGGAGCTCTAGTATCCCCTCAGCAAACCATGGAAATGCTTTCAGGAACACCAAATCCCCACAAAAGGACCAACGTAACCTTCACTGTGACCTCTGGACCCCTTTTGTTGAAACCTGGAACAATTTCTGGGACTCATGAAAACTCACAAGAATCAACAGTACCCTTGGAAAACCATCAAGGATTCCTGCGACATTTCCACTGACCTTTCCTGGTCACCTGTAACCTACTCTGTAACGTGGATGCAATGACTTCTGCTACCCTCCCAATGTCCTTTAAAATTCTAAAATTAAAACACTGAAATGCCTTCTAGGACATCTCCCTGGCACCTTCCTCAATGAGCTATGGAAGCTCTCTAAAGGATCCCTGCAAGTCATTCAGTCCTCTGAAACATCCCGATGCTCCCCTGGAACACCTTCAAGGACCTTAGGTACATTTTCACTGACCTTTTGTAAGTCCTTAGGCACCCTGAGAATCCCCTCAAGGTTCCCGGTACCCTCTTCTTAAACCTTTCAATTCTACAGAAAGAAAGAATTAGAGAGAGGAAATTCGACAGTTGGAAAACTGAACTATTTATCGCCAAACTGAGGCCTGAAATTAACCACTTCTCATGCACCGAAAAACAAGTTCACGACAAACTGGACAAAATGTCCTCGCTAGGAATGTTTGAAACTACAACCGGTCCCCAGAAAGATGGAGGAAAGTGCACACACACACACACACACACACACGCACACACACACACACGCACACACACTGCAGGATAATAAATCTAAGTGACTCGGATTTATTGGAGGACAAAGACAGAAAGGACAGAAAAGGATAGAGCGACAGAGGGAATGTAGGAAGGGTGGAAGGAAGGAAGGGAGCACTGAAAGGAATAATGTAAAACAGACTTGTGTAAATACTTACTCATATAAAAGTAAAAAGTAGGTCAGTAAAATATTTTTACTTAACATTTTTAATCAGTGTAGAGGAAAGAAATTATATCTTACTAATAATTGAAGAAATCTCTGTCCGTCTGTCCATTTTTAGCCTAACTCAAAACCGTTCATTTGATCCACTTCAAATTCAGCAGGTTTATTGCTGGGGACCGGAGTGAGTTCAGTACCAAATTTGAAGTCGTTTGGATGAGTGGTTGTCACGTTTAGGCTAAAAGTCGTTTACGTGACTGCTGCCTGCTCCGCATACGCACCTAAGACATGTTTGTTTTACTATCTTTGTGAAGACATTCATTCATATTCCTGCTTGATTTCTAGGAGTGCGTTAAATCTACGCTGTAGCCTTACGTGTATTTATAAGAAGTGTAACTACACGTTGCACCAACCCACACCTCAACAACTGTGGTAGGTCTGTTTAATCATCTGCAGTGTAAACTGATTAACACACGGGTAAACAGACCGGCGTGGTTATGCGTTGGACCAGCCCAGGCTCATAAAAAAAGAAAAAAGTGAAAGAGTCACAAAAAAAGAAATTATTTTTTCCTGTTCAAAACTAACTGCTGCTCAAGATTCATTAGCTCCAAGTCCAACATGAACAGTTCAGCCTCACCCATGATGGCAGAGCGATGCAAACAGCATCACCCACTGCTGCGTAGGATCTATGGGCACTCAACACAGAACTATAAAATAGGTTTAATGCTTTCCAAAGCTTCTTAACCCCCAAGTTTAACCGTCATAAGTAAGTGTCTGACCCTAACCCTAACTAACCTTAAAATCGAATGTCTTAACCATCAACAACCAGCCTTTGAAGCAGTGTAAAAAAAGTGAAGACTGGCCAAACAGTTCAGACTTTTACAAAATTGTATCAATGTAATGGTGTAAAACTCAAACTAGTTCTCCCAAGGATATCTGGGAATATTGAATTGTATTTATTTACTGACTCTGGTTTCCTGTGACACTCATTCGTGTAGACTGGATGAGCACTTCCCGAGAAAGCTGCAACTCACAGTCGCTCAGTGAGTGTATCTTTACACCTGACCTCTTTTCAAAACAGTAACTTTGTGTTTGCCTGCATGTGACATGTTTAGGGGTCATCAGTAACTTGTAGCAAAAAAATAAATAAATAAATAAATTTTAAAAAACTGCATTACGCTCTCATTGAGCAGGCAGTACAAATGAAAGAACAGCTTTAGTCTACAAAACAAAGCACATTAAAATATCAGTTTATTTCATCACTGTGCTGTGGGTGAGCCACAGAATCATTACATCCAAAACACCAGTAAATCATCAGTAGACAGCAACTTTGTGTATACAACTGATGATCAGTTATGAATATTTAACCTCCTTCTTCAGTACAGCTTTATAACTATAAACCATAAAAAAAAAATGGACAAAACAACTACAGACTTAATGTAGCAATACTGTAAAGTTGCAGAAATAATATAACCAGCAACTGTTAAAGAATTAACAGCAGAATAAACAGCAACTAATATTTCAAGGCATAAAGAGAAGGAAAGCTGCACATTTTTATAAACGGTGTGAAGCACTGACATGAAATGCTCCACAGGGATTTATGTATTCCTCCAGACAAATTACTACAATCAGTGACTCAGAGGCTTAAGCTCAAATGTGCAAACGTTTGCAAGGCCACCGGGTTTACATAAACGCTTCAAAAAAATAAATAAAATCACATTTTTAATCATTTATTTTAGAGTCGATCAATTAAAATCAGATTAATCACAATTTATTTTAGAAAGTTTTTACAGGTTCTGATTGGGATTCAGCATCGACACTGATCATGTGACCACCTGATGGAACCATGCCGTGTATCACGTGCATAAAGTGCCGATTTCACATCCTAAACGCAAGTCAGCTACCAAACACTGTAATGCTGTGTTCAGACCATCCACATGAAAAGTCTGTGTGCAGCACATTTACGTCACACTCTGACATAAAGTGGTACACAGTGATTTACATATTCCAAAGTGTCTCTGGAATGCTTTTTTTTTAATTAACCATTATGTTACTAATTAACCCAATCAGCTTTGAGATGTTCTACCAGGTGTTTTTTTTAATCATTACACAACTTTTACAGTCTTCAGCTGAACACTGTGGCTTCCATCCAACAGTTGTTGAAACATGCTCGTCTCTCAAAGACAAACACAATGAGTCAGGCTGCCAACGAGGCTAAACTTTGGCTTCAACCTCAGATTGATAAATCAGGTGTGAAGCAGGTGACCTTTACAGAGTCACAGGAAGTCGGTCTGTAATGTGAGAACTGAACCTTTTCTCTTCATTCTCTGTGATTTAAGTCTGACCTCCTCTCCTCCTCCTCCTCCTCCTCCGTGAACATTCAAACCTTCCCGTCTCTCCTCCCCTCCGTCCAGCTCAAACTGGCTGACTGTGTGAGCGAGACCTTTTCAGGTGAAAGGATCCAACTCTTTTCTTTCTCTGCCGCTAAAGTTCAGTTTTGAAAGACGAACAGAGATGATGAACCCACCTGCTGATGCCTTCTCTCCTCCCCAAAACCATTCCCACATTATTTTAATGAAATAATCAATTCATCTTTTATGTAAAGAGTCAGAAAAGAATGACAAACACCCCAAGTCACATCTTTAAGTGTCCATCAAACCCAAAAGAATTCAGTTTACAGACAAGTAAATGCAATCACAATTAGTCAGTTATTTTAATCAATTTATAAATCTATTGTAAAACAAACCCACCATCCATTTAACTGATTAATGAAGTGTGCCCGCACCAAAACAGCATGTATTGATATGTTTAGGTGATTGATTAATGCCACTAAAATGTGAGGAATTGCTCCTCCTAAGTGAATTTTAAACATGTCACCTCCAACTGGATAATACTGTATTTTAGAAACTAAACAATGGGTGGAGAAAATTGGTGGACGGCCGAGGCAAATTCTTGTTTCAAAAACAGGCAGGTATGCAGCCACGTTAGTTGAAACCATTTCAACTTTAGTAAAAAAAAAAAAAAAAATCCACTTAATGCTTTGTTGTAAAAGACTACCAGCTGTGGATTCTCCCGACAACTATCAGTCAGAAATGGAGGAAAAGCTTATAGTCGCTGTGTGCTGGCACATCAAGCTGCATCATTCAACAAGACACAACAGACAAGGTGAGGGCATGCAGAAAAGTGAGGGAAATTGTTCTGAATTCATGTTACTGTTATTTTATTCCTGTTAGCTGTTAGAGGTGAATATTATTTGTTTTTTAGTGCTCCTAAAACACTCCAGCAGCTATTCTGGGGAGCTCCCGTTTCTCCTGCCATCAAAAAAACAACAAAAAAAAATAAATTAATAACAAGATGCTAGGTTAATTCTACCTGCACTCAAAAAAAAAAAAAAAAAGAGAGAGAGGTGCTGAGGAGCTTCACTCTCTGGTTAAATAGCAGTTAAACAAATAAATCTAAAGTATATATATATTCATTCATTCCTTCATCAGCTGCTAACCAACCCTAACTCCAGCCCTTACTATTTCGTTTCCAGAGTCTGACGCGGCACATTTTCCTCTGTCAACGAGTGAGTTTTCTCCTTGTTTTTGCAGCATACAAAATATTTTTAAAATTAAACACTGCATTTATTTTGAGGTATTTCTTAATTTTGTGTCTTTTTAAGACACTAAATTAAGTAGATTTCAGGGTGGAGCAAATCTTAAACACCACCCCTGAGTTGTACTTTTACAGCTCACAGCTGTATAAGTTGACACCCAAGTTTTCCATTGGATTTTCATTTTTGACGAGAACAAAAACTGCCTCTAAAAACACGTGATCACACGCCCGGTCTATCCGTATTGGTGCCTCATTGGCAGATATGTACGTGGATTGATATGATTATTTGTTTGGTACTTTTTCTACTCTATAAATATCCTATTTGAAATGTTTCCTGTACGTTTTATGATGATTCCGATGAAGGCCACAAGCCAAAACGCCTTGGTCAAGTAATGAAGTTGTTCTATATTCTAAAAGTGTTGCTGGAGCTTTTTCTTCCTTTGAACATGTGACTTTGGGAAAGCAGTCGTGACCTCTGGGTAAAAAGGCTGGAGACAGGTAAGTGTGTTCTGTAACTGACCTACCCTGTACCACCATCAGAACTGAGCTTAGGCAGTTCCTAGGTTTGGGTAGGTAGTATTATTATAATTTTTTTTCTGTGGTGACAGCTCCCCTCATTCACTTGTGTGAAACAGGTGAACCTTTTGAAACAAAGTGCCTTTGAATGTGCTCCTGTCCTGGCTGTCCCTAAGGTCAAAGTGGAAGCAGTGGTGCTGTTCCACCACTGAGAAGGTGGCGATGCTCCAGGTATCTGCAAAGTTACAGTGAATTTGGCACACAGACGCCCACACAGAGCGTCTCACGTTTACGCTGCGAGGATGAAACCTTCCACCACCTGGCAGGAGTATCAGACTGTATGTCAAAAAAAAAAACTCAATGAACTACAGACACACACACACACACACACACACACACACACACACACTCACACACACAGTTATATGGTAAAACACATCAAGTGCAGTAACAGTATCTCCCTCTCTGTGCCTGCTGTGCACATGGTACTGAGTTTCTTCTGCAGCCATGCATGCGCACACACACACACACACTCACAGTGTGAATGTGATGGAAGCCGATCAACTGAACCTGCTGCTGTCACTCTGATCAATAACACACACGTTGCTGCCACCATCCAACACCATCCAAACACATGCAGCTAATTATGTCACTGTAGAACTGAGTCCAAGCCCCTCCCTACAGGAAACCAGACCCCCTCATATTTAAGCTCCACCCCCTTCCCCCAGTCTGTCACACTACTTTAAGACTTATGGGAAACTGTCTGTTAAAATAAATAGATAGATAGATTCAATAAAAGAATGTGGGATTGAAGCAGCAGGATTGACTGACCTGAGGAAAAGTTCTGAATCTTTTTGGAGAAAATATTCTTTAAAAATGGCGAAGCATTGGTCCAATGCTGCTCCACAGTTATACTGAAATTCTTGTTCTGTCCTGAGCTCTGCTCTCACCTGATCACCTTTTTTTTTTGGATAATATTGGCCTACCTCACCTAGGCAAGCTAATGTGTTTTATTTCCAGCGTGAAAAGATTTTAAAGCTTTCATGTTTCTCTTAAGCTATAATTTGTTTTCTTTGCACAAGCTTTCTTTCTCTGTCGTGGCAACACAACCACTGATTGGCTGACCCCCAAGTGTCAAGGGTGTGTTGGGCCTCACCTCCTCCGTTCTTGTAGCATAGGTAGGGGAACCTCCACACGTTTCCAAGTCCTACAGCGAAGCCCACGCAGGACATGATGAAGTCCATCTGCCGGGTCCAAGTCTCCCGCTCCTGGTAGCCAGGCCCTGCCCCATTGACCACACCGCCTTTTTTGTCCTGTCCGGCACAAGCAGTTCCCACCACCCCGCCGCCACCTGTTCCCGCCACCGTCAGTGGGACGAGGCTGCCATTAGTGGCCGCAGGGGCGTAACCGCTGCCCCCGCCACCGTTTGAGAGGGTGATGGGGTTCTTCTTGGTCTCCTCCAGGAGAACCAGAGAGCAAGAGGAGGCTGGAAGAGCCTGCTTCTCCATCATTCACAACACAGGAACCAACAGGAACCAGTCAGGAGCTGGTCCAAATTTTCAACCTCTGGATCCCCTTTAATTCCTGCAAGTTCCTCTCCAATATCTCTTGTTTCTGTTCAGGTGTTTTCCCACAGTAATTCTCACTCAGATTACAAGTCAGACCAGTAGGAACATTCAGCTGTGGTTCCCACTTAGGATTCCTTTAATTTCTTCAGATATCAGTCCTGTTTTCCTCACTCCAAAAACCCAGTTAAGAACCAGTAAGAAACCATTCAATAAAGGCTAAGGTCTTCTAACTTGAATTTGGCAGCTTTTTGTCCTTTTATAAAGTCCCCCAAAATCTCAGTTTACCAGATTAAACCAGTAACAACCAGTCAGCTCAGTCCTCCTTAGTGTCCCTTTATCTTGAAGGTTTTGTCTCTAAAGACTGATTTATTTTGCTCCTTTTAGTCCTAAAGGTCTAAGTCTTCCCCACCTTGTGTTCACTTCCTCTCGGAGTCCCACAAAACCAGTCAGTTCCCAGTTAAAGACCAGTCATTCAGAGTCAAAAGGTCAGCAGCAGGTCCAGACCTTTATTCTCTGCCCCTCTCTGATATCAAGAGGAAGAAACGTGATTCTTCTTCTTCTGTGCAGCCGGAGGATCCAGAATCTGGTGTTTTATTTATGACTCCAGACGATTTAATAATGTAAAAAAAAAGAGGACGCAAATTCAGAAAGTCTAATAATAAAAAGGGGAATTTCTTTTTTCTCGAATTAGGGGAAATTCATTTGAAAATTAAAATAATAAAAATTTAAAAAAAGAAAAAAAAGAAAGGGAATTACACCGACAATCGAACAGCGACCTTCAAAAACAATCCACGAAACACTTGAATGTGAGTCTGAAGAATCGCATGGGAACAGAGAGTCACGGAGGAGACGGCGGCCTGCTGGAAGACGGAGAGGACGGCGGAACCAAAATTAGTCCTATTATTCCCCTAGAAAATAAAAAAAATTAAAATTAAAAAAAGAACCGGAGCGGCGCACGTCTTCAGTCCCGGCGGCGGTGCAGACTGTGGAGGAATTACAGCAGCAGCTTCATCCGAGGAGGAAGAAGAGGAAGAACACGTCCGGACCGAGGTGAGCTGTCCTCCGGTCCTCTGAGCTGTCAGATGTCCCGCTGGAGTCGGTATTTAAAGTCTGTCTGTCCGTCCGGCAGCAGCAGCGGCTTTAAAAGGAGAAGCGGCCGCTTCGGGTGACGTCACACATAAAACCACGCCCCTTACCTCCATCCCTCCCCTCTACCTCTTTCTTTCTCCCTGTCCTGACTTTCCTCCTTCCCTCCCCTCCCTTTCTACCCCCCGCCTTACCTCCCTCTGCTCTCTCCTTCTTCTTCTTACCTGCTTCCTTTCCTTCTTCTCTTCCTCACCCCCTCTCATTCACTCTCTCTTTCTCCATTTCTCTCCTCCCCCTCATATTCTCCCTCTCTTCTCCTCACCTCCGTCCTACCCTTCTCTCTCTACCTCCCTCTTTCTTGCTATCCTCCCTCCTCTCCTTCTCTCCTCCCCCTCGCCCCCTCTCCCTCTCTGGTATCTTTATAACCATTACTCTCCCTGTTCCTGGAGGAGTCTCTTCTCAGAAGAACATGCAGAAGACCAAAGAGGACATTCAGGACACCACCAGACATCCAGCCCTCTGCTCTGCTGCTACATTTCTCATGGAGACTGCATGTTCTGTACCTGAATTTGTCAACACTAGACCTGCAGCTGCACCGATTGGCACATACTGACCTCAGGAGGATTGGAAATCAGCTTGCGATGGAGCTCATACTCGGACAGTGAATACAGGCCTCGGATTAGCACACTATACCTGGTTAATGTGAACATACTGTATGTAAGCCCTGCCAAGTTTGCGTCCAGAGGAACACAAATGTTAAAAACTGAATCAATGAACCTCAAGTTTTTAACACCAAACAGATAATTTCTTTGGGGAAAAAGTTACACGCTGGTTAAGACATACAATTATGTTTTTCACAGGACTCTGCAGTCCTGTGAAAAACCAAGTACACCCTTACTGCTTCCATAGGAATTAAGAGGGTAAGTAGCAACCAGATGCTGCTAATCAAATGCACTTGATTATCAGCAAGTATGAGCACCTCTATAAAAGCAGAAGTTTTGGCAGTTTGCTGGTCTGGATCATTCAGGTATGTGTTAACACAATGCCACGATCTTCCCAGGAGTGGATGTTTCAGCAAATTCACCCCAAGCTCAGACCATACAATGCTCAGAGAAACTGCAAAAAACTCAAGAGCTACAAATCAGACTCCACAGGCCTCAGTTAGCATGTTAAAGGTTAAAGTTCATGACAGTACAATTGGAAAAAAGACTCAACATGTGTGGCTTGTTTGACGGGTTGCCAGGAGAAAGCCTCTTCTCTCTAAAAAGAACATGGCAGGACGGCTTGGGTTTGCAAAGTTAATCTGAACAAACCATAAGACTTCTGGAACGATGTCCTTTGGACAGACGACACCAAAGTGGAGATGTTTGGCCATAACACACTGCACTGTGTTTGGAGAAAACCAAACACAGCATATCAGCACAAACACCTCACACCAACTGTCAGCACGGTGGTGGAGGGGTGATGATTTGGGCTTGTCCTGGGCACCTTGCAGTCATTGCGTCAACCATGAACTCCTCTGCATACCAAAGTATTCTAGAGTCAAATGTGAGGCCGTTTGTCCAACAGCTAAAGCTTGGCTGAAAGTGGGTCATGCAACACGGCAGTGCACAGCAGCAAATCTGCAACAGAATGGCTGAAAAGAAAAGAATCAAGGTGAAAAACATGGGGTGTTTAAAAAGGTTTGGGGACCTTTTTGAATTTTATGGGGCATGTGGATCTAACAGAAAGTTAAATTTTTGAAATGTTAATTGTTTGCCTATTTGTTTTAAGTGGTGGATTACCATTTGTTGACTGCTGTTCAGTTTCTTTTTCTTCAAGTGTTTATTAGAAAGTACTGACATGTTAACAGCTCATAAACTAAAAAGTATTCCCAGTATTCCTGGGAAAGCACAGGAAGGTCAGGCTTGGTTTTGTGTCTAGTTTCCATCAATCAGCTCCTGTGCATATTACCCAGAAGCCAAACCTCGTTTTTATTTGTAATAGGAGCCAATAAAGCCGATATTTTTTTCTTTTTTGACATGTGCTCCTTTATTTTTCCAACAGAGCGAAAGGAAGTCGAATCACGTTCTCTTTTATATATTTTGTAATACCCCAGCCTCATACCAAGACCACAAAAAACAAACAAACAAGAACAAGAACAAGAGTCTGATACATTCCTCCACCAAGGCTAAAAGATCCCCCCAAACTATAAATGAATTGAAGGATATCTGGATTCAGATTTGTTTGATATTTTCTTGAGAACATCATGACCAGGTCCCACAATTTCATCATTTCACCTGGACATGTATTTTGTCAAAGACTGCATCTGAAAGATGGATGAAGCCACCATTGGTCTTGGACTACATTTTGAAGCCTCAACGTCAGCATTTTAGCCTTTCCAATATCAGGTTTTTAAAACCAGAAGTGACCATATTTGGAAAAGGGGGTAGAGCACTAATGTATTAGTTTATGCTAGCTTGCTTAGCAAGCTGTGGTATGTGGTATGGGTACCACACACAGATACAGGTACCTGCTAACTGGTGCTAAGTAGCAGACTAATAAAGTATTAAAACTGGAGCATAAAGTGCTTGGATGGTCTGTACCTCACAGCAAGCTACATTATCCACCAAGTAGTTCAATTAAAAATGTTTCAAAAGGCACAAACACAATGAAGAGGTCCAGTTCAGTGAGCCAAGTTAGCAGAGGTGAAGTCCAGCAGACAACGATTGGCTACTGCTGCCTTTAAGTCTGAACAAAGTTTAAACTGATTAGTTTAAAAATTGACCCCTGTACAGCTGGACCACCACTGGTTGCTCAGGCTGCTGGGGTGGCAGCTGCACCACTTCGACCTCAGGATATTCTGGGTTAGCCAGCTCAGGATACTCAGGGTTAGCCAGCTCAGGATACTCAGGGTTCTCTGGCTCTGGACACTTGAGCTCGGTTGGCTCAGAACCCACTGGATGCTCTGGCCCAGGGACCACAAAAGCTGAGGCAGCCTGTACTAACTGGGGAACTGTCTGCTCAGGTTTAAAAAGCAAAGGCTCAGGGGTTGCTTGCTCAGCAGCAAACTTAGTCTCTTTTACAGCTGGTTCAGAAACATAAAACTCAGTCTTTGAATTGGCAGGCTTGGAAATACAAAACCCAGTTTTATCACTGGCTGGTTCAGAAAAACAACACTCAGTCTTTAAATTTGCCCGCTCAGAAACCAACAGATATTTGCTGGCTGAGAAAACTCAGTCTCTAATGAGATCAGCTTTGACTCGAATAATTCAGGAAACAAAAACTCAGTGTTGGAGATGGCCTGGTCAGACTCAGGAGGGAAAAGCCCAGCTGACTCACAGTGGAGGCAACTTCAGAGAGCCCAGCGTCGGCAGGTACGGGCGGAGAGGCAGGCTCTGGCAGCCATGGCAAAGCACTGACTGGCTGCAGCTGCTGTGGTGTGGAGCTTGATGACTGGGGTGTGGATGTAGTAACTGGCAGATCTGGGGAAGTTAGCTCCTCACTCTTAGACCATATGGTATCCAGGTAAGAACCTGGACCAGGTGTTGGAGAAACAGATGGAACCAATGGAGGTATGGAGTTAAAGAGGGGAGCAGGCTCTGATTTAAGTATCCGTAGTTGTGGTTCCATGTGGATTATTGAGGAGAAGATGTCTGAAATTGTTGGGGACTGAAGCAGTTGATGATATTTGTTAACTATGCCCTTCATGGCTGAAAGTCCCATGGACAGAACCTTAATGTCCTTAGAGTCACAAATCCGTGCAGAAATCTTGGAAAACCTGCTAAACTCCTCCATTAACTCCACATCCAAGAGAACAGCTACGTTTGCTGGGCCCATGTTGTGGTTGCATCGTTCTGTCATAATTAGCTGTATGAATTTGCAGATTTAGTCGCGGACCCAAATGCAGGACACAAGAACTAAACTCAAAATCAGCTTTTAATGCTGTTAGTTAAAAGAAATAGTCCAAACACCCAAAACATCTACAGAACAGAGCCAGGGAACCCAAAATACCAGAAATCACTAGGAAAATAATCTTCAGAGAACACAGAGCGAGGAGACCCACAGCAACATGGGACAAAGGACAAGGGGAGACTCAGACAATATATACACAAGATAACGAGGGGAGAGGTAAGAGGTGGGGAACACAGCTGTAGACAACTAACATAATGAGACAGAGGAAGTTAAACTCAACACATGACACGGAAAATAACAGCTACCAAAATAAAACAGGAAGTGAGACATAGCTGAACAGGGGAATGAAATGAGCTCGACACAGGGCAAGACAGGAGGACAAAACAGGAGAACATAGAAAGACAAAGGACATACAGACGAGACTGGAACAGAATGGAATACAAAAGGGAACTAATTAAAGCAAAAGTTCAAAATCAACAGTAACTAAAACTAACAAGATCTGAAAACTCAGCATAGAAGGAATACAATAAAGCTTGGTAAGGAAACCACAAAGAGCCACAGAAAATAGACAAGAATTCAAAACTTCTAAATACAGGGAATTAAACTAAAGCAACAATTCAACAAATAGTAAACTAAGTAGTACAAGCAATATTTCAAAAGAAACAAAACTCAAACATAAATCATTCTCAAAACCAAAAGAAAACACGAACTCATAAAAAACTCAAAACCCAGGGGCCAAGACATTAAATATTTTGTAATACCCCAGTCTCATACCAACACCACAAGAAACAAACAAGAGCAGTCTGATGGATTCCTCCACCAAGGCTGAAAAATCCCCCCCCAAACCATGCATGAATTGAAGGATATCTGGATTAAGATTAGTTTGATATTTTCTTGAGAACATCATGACCACGTCCCACAATTTCATCATTTCACCTGGCTGTATCCAAACAACTGCATAAACCTCTTGGATGGTCTGTACCTCACAGCAAGCTACATTATTCATCAAGTAGTTCAATTAAAAATGTTCCAAAAGGCACAAACACAGTGGAGGGGTTGAGTTCAGTGAGCCGAGCTAGCAGAGGTGAAGTCCAGCAGACAGCAATCAGCTACTGCTGCCTTTAAGTCTGAACAAAGTTTAAACTGATTAGTTTAAAAACCCCTGTACAGCTGTTATGAAGAGAGAAATTAGCTCTGTTTGTGTAGCAGGCTGTAAACATGTTTACACGGGACACTCACTACATAGAGAAATATTCAGAGCACTAGTGATCCACATGTGGAGTGATCTGTGTGTGTGTATATGGACACCGTCCAAGGGAGCTAGTTCATGAGCTAATTGGATGAGAAAGGACGGTCCCTAAAATAATTGGGCAAACACATGGGAGAGCCCAGGTACTTCAAAAGGGAATGTTTTAACAAGGAAATGATATGTTGAAGTTGTGAAAGGGGAAAACAGAAAACTGGAGAATACTGGTTTTTGGAGCTGAACACCTGCCAGGGGTGAAATCATGAGTGGAAATTTACCGTATAGGTGGGCATAGTAGTCCACCCTCTAAAAATTGAGAATCCCCGAAAGCTCGGGGCCCTTTTTTTTGTTTTTCTTCGTTGGTGTCTGATTTGTTTGTCTAAGGCTTAACCCCCTTGGGGCGCTTTGTCTAGTTA
>VUQI01026422.1:0-11684 GCA_015106735.1 Paratilapia polleni
AACATGGTGGAGGCAATGGTTATGGCATGGGCATGTATGGCTGTCAGTAGAACTGGGTCACTAGTGTTTGATGCAACTGCTGATAGAAGTAGCAGGATGAATT
Source organism: Paratilapia polleni (assembly GCA_015106735.1). Classification (NCBI taxonomy): domain Eukaryota; kingdom Metazoa; phylum Chordata; class Actinopteri; order Cichliformes; family Cichlidae; genus Paratilapia; species Paratilapia polleni. Next base: position 104 of record VUQI01026422.1, read on the forward strand.
GGGAAGAGTACAGGGCTATACTCTCTGCTTAGATTCAGCCAAATGCTGCAGAACTGATCAGACGGTGCTTTACAGTGCAAATGAATAATGACCCAAAGCAAACTGTAAAAGCAATCCAAGAGTTTCTCAAAGCAAATAAATGGGATATTCTTCAATAGCCAAGTCAGTCACCTGATCTCAACCCAACAGAGCAGCGTGAAGAGAAAGTAATGTTGGGTACAGTAAGAGACCACCTTACAGTGATGAATAATCACTATAATTATAGTTATGAATTATCAACAGAACTGCCAATCAGTTTTGGCTACATTACATAAGTGGATGGATACACAACAACTAAAGGTAAACGTTCTTTTAAACTGTATTAAGTCCTAACATTTGCCTGGTTCCTTTTCACCTTTTAAACTTCTAGAAAAACTCTACAATCTTTTATAATATGTGTTATGGGTTGAAGAGTTGTCCACTGACACTTACATAAAAGCACCATGTTGAGGGAAATGCTAAGCCTTGATACTCTCAAAACGTATTGCTAATGTAAAATAACAACAACCAATCAAAGCATGTTTTCATGGATTCCAGTAATCTTTTTATATTTAGTATATGACTTTTAATTGCATCAGTATTTTGCCTTTGTACTTTTGTGTTTGGCTGAGTTTATTTAAGCGTGTGTGTTCTCAGATAAGTGTGTCTGCCACGTCTTTAGGCGTAAGTGAGCATCAGGATGCTGAGCATATTTGTGTAAACACACCGTACACACTAAGGAGCTGGAGCTTTGTGGAGGCATTTTTTTAACAGTTAGCCACAGCAGAATTGTATTCTGCCACTGCTTCGGTTAATCATGCAGCTATTAATTTTTATATTCACTGAACTGCCCGGTGTCAAGGGCTCCCAAGAATACAGGCATTATGCACTTAGTGACAACCCTCCTTTTTTAAAATCACCTCTCTCTTTCTCTAGCTTTCACTCCTGTTCTGTTCTTTCTGTTTCCAATTTTCACCTGAATGATGACGTCTCTTTCTCTCTATAGACTACCTCAGCAACTCAGGTTCTGTAAAGAATAGAGAGGCAATACACAGTGTATTCATTTAATGTAATAAGAAAGTACTGTACTTTGCCTATGACATAGAGTAGCAGAAATATATTAATATTAATATTGGTACCTTAGACTGTCTGTATGCTTTCTGATAATTCAATGGAGAAAACTTGAAAAAGTGCTTTTTGGGCAAACTTTAAAGGGTCATATTACTATGTGCGATAGGTGGTTGGTCACAAGAAGTTACATCAGCATTTTTACTTACAGTTTGATACCAGACTTATCTTCTAGTTTACCCATCCTCCACTCAATTATCAGAAAACAGAGAGAGAACACAGGCAGTGCTGCTATTGAAACTATCATATATCCCATGATACCAATGCTCTTAGTTGGTTATAGAAAAAATGATGGTGAATAAAAGAGGGGAAAAAACATCAAGATTTTGACTTATGGTTGTGGTACTTGGAATAGCTGTAAAAATGATTTGGTTGCAGTTTTTATTAGACCTAAATGTGTTTTTCAGCCCTAAAATTTCTTGTGGCTAGCTCCTGTACTGAAGAAGTTATGAGGGATCAAAAATGCTGGAAAAAATAAAGCAACCTCTAAAGAACCAACTTTCAACACACCTCTATGTACTTCCAGGGCCTGTAACTATGACAGTTTTCATGGTATGAAGATAAAATTTTGCATGGCTGGATTAGATATGTTAAAGTTATTGCACAAAACAAATCAGCTAATTGTGAGTGGGTCAGGTGGGAGGCACTCACTGATTTTCCATGGAATGACACTACTTTCACTTGTAATGGAGAATATAGTGAAAACAGTATAACCATACCTGGCTACAACTCTTCCTCATGGATGAATTAGATGTGATTTGAATACAGCAAGATGACAAAACATAGGTGCATAGTGACTTCCAGATATCTGGTAGGAAGTGTTTGATCACTGCCAACAGGTGAGGCAGCTGCTGTGTGTGTCTACCTCAGAAAAGCGCTTCAATCAAATATTCAATCAACTTCTCTCTGTGAAGGCTGTTCTTGTGGAGTGCTCAAAGTAAGTAGCTCCTCAACTTCAAAGGAGAACCTATTGTTTTAGATAGCCCTAGTTAGCTAGGTAGTTAGTTAGATAGCTTTTCTACTCAATGGACAACTGAATTTTTTTCCTCAATATGTAAAACCTCTTTTAGCACAGGCCTGAATACAGCAGATGCTTCAACTCAAAACACAAGAGCCAGTGTCTTTTCATCACTTACATTGTGTTAGTCATGCTCTCTGCTGTCAGCTGGATCATAGTGTGTGAACTCCACAGATTGTGCTCTCTGTTGTTGCTTTCAGGGATGGATTGGTAATTTCTTTAACATGATCACATGATCTTAATTTTAAGGCTGAAAAGAGTATTTAACCTTAGCAAGTGTATTTCAGAAATGCTCCAGCAGCAGCATCTGCTAACACTACACATAAAGAAAAATATGCAACTGCTACAAATACTCAATATCAGCAGTATCTTGCCCTCAAGACGCTTTCAATATTAAACTAAATCCTGGTGACAAAAAGAAAAAAATCACTTGCTTCCTGTAATTATGTTTGTCTGCTTGAAATCGGAGAAACAGTCTGATTACTGTTCATATTTTGTAGCTCTAAACTAATGCAGTGTAAACTAGCATGTAACTGATTCACAACTCGACAGACTTTGCAGATTTTGTACTTGTAACTGCCACAGGCAGCTGTTTAAATTGCAGAAATCTACTATGGACTGAGGAACCCTTGCTGTCACACTTTAACAAAGATTAACCTTTAGTGTAATTTTCAAAGGTTGCAAGGTCTTCTGATAGAAATCTGAAATACATGCAATCAGACTAGAGGTGTAAAAAATCTGAAACAGCGACCAGATGGGGGACTGTGTATAAAAACAGCTGTAATTCTTAAACACTTAATACAATACTTTGTGAAACCCCTTGATTTTAAGCTGAAAGTCTGCACTTCAATCACATCTTGACTGCTTGATTTAAAGTCAAATGTGGTGGTGTACAGAGGGGAAATTATGTGTCATTGTCCAAATATTTATGGACCAGTATACAAATCACTTGATTAATTTAGAAAAAAAAACTATGCTTATTTCTGCCTGCTGAGCCAACAAGGCCATCTGGTGAGTTTCTGAAGACAATTTGAGAGATGTTGAACAGAGGCCATTCAGTAGCACTTATATAGCCCTCAGGTCTTGCTTTTAATGTGGATTCCCATAAGTGTGGCCAGACTACTATACACGCAAAGAGCACTAGAAAGTTTGCTGACTGTGGTTATGTGCAGAGATCTGACTGACAGCCAATGCGGGCCATCACAGCCACATCCTGGCTGTCAGCAGCATACCACATTTACATATTTGGTGTCAGCTGTCCACTGGTACAATCATAATATTTTACACAACTGTGTAAAAGCATAGTGGTACTGAATTTCATATTTACAGTTTTATGGGGTAAGTAAAATTCTGCATTAAAAAAGGAACATGCTGAAAAGAAAGGCATAATGACCAGAAACAATGTGGGAAACATAAATATAATGAGTAGAACAAATGTTTATCAAAAGACAAGCTGCATAAGGGGCATTCAGAAATGGGAATTGACTGGCATTTATATAACACTTTTCTAGTCTTACTGACCGCTTAAAGTGCTTTAGACTACAGGACACATTTAACCATCCATTCATACAGTGCTTTATTCTATACAGTTTAAGCACTTCTCACTATCTACCTCACATCCATGGCCAATTCAGAATCACCAATCAACCTAACATGCATGTCTGCACTGTAGGAGGAAGCTGGAGTACCCGGAGAAAACCCACGCAGGCTCAGGGAGAACATGCAAACTCCACACAGAAAGGCCCCGCTTGGTGTTCAAACAAGGAACATTCTGACTGTGAGGTGACAGTGCTAAGCGCTACACCACTGTGTCACCCCTTCAAAAGAGACAAAGTGACAGAAAAAGAGTGCATAACCTGAGAGATAAGAGTGATTAAGAGCAAGAAAATCATTGTGAGAATAATTTTTGTTTCAATAGATGAAACATATGTTTTCAAGGAATTCAGTGGTGAGAAGATAAATACACAGTTTTTCAATTAAATGAAAGAAGCAATCATTTGACACAAAGCACTTAGTTATAAAAATGTCAGACATTATTCGCTTTACTGAGATGAGGGAGGAGGTTAAAGAGAGAGAGAATAACATGAAAAGGAACAAAAATAGAAAGAAGAGCAGAGAGCGGGGGAGGAGAGGAAAGAAAGATGAGTGAAACCAATGATCAGTTTGCTGAGTTTTTTTGGTTGAGAAGTGAATTAAGAGAGCTTGATCAGGCTTCATCAATAATTAAACAGCTAATTAAAAACACTGTGCTTCAATGAACAATGAAGAAAAGCTAATAGGGATTAAAGAGCCAGTACAGAATTCCTCTTAATTTGAGTTTATCAATTAACCTTTAACTACTGTCAGTTTATGGGGAAAATGTGGCTTTTTTATTATATGCTTGCCATTTTTTGCTTGCGTATTTTTTTATTTTCTTGTCATTTTTATATGTGTAAAAAAGACACTTTTCTTTGCAAAAGTGAATAAAACTTTGCTATAATCTCTGCTCAGATTCAGCCAAATACTGCAAAACTGTTCAGACAGAGCTTCCCAGTGCAAATGGATAATGACCCAAAGCACACTCCAAAAGAAACTCATGAGTTTCTCAAAGCAAAGAAATGGATATTCTTCAAAGGTCAAGTCAAAGGTCAAGTCAGTCACCTTATCTCAGCCCAGCAGAGCATGCTTTTCAGTTACTGAAGACAAAACTGAAGGCACAGACTCACAAACAAGCAGCAGCTGAAGGTGGCTGCAGTAAAGGCCTTGCAGAGCATCTGAAGGAGGAAACACAGCATCTGGTGATGTCCATGGGTTCTACACTTCATTAAATGCAAATGATTTTCATCGAAGTATTAAAAACAGTGCTTATATTTCAAATTATGTTAGTTTGTCCGGTTAATTTTGAGCATCTGAAAATGGGGGACTGTGTATAAAATTGGCTGTAATTCCTAAACAGTTAATACAATACTTTTATGAAACCTCTTGATTTTAAGCTGAAAGTCTGCACTTCAATCACATCTTGACTGCTTGATTTAAAGTCAAATGTGGTGGTGTACAGAGAGGAAATTATAAAAATTGTGTCATTGCCCAAATATTTATGGACTTGACTGTATATGAGGAATGAGAGGTGTCTGGGGAATTTTACTGACTACAATTAAGCAGTCACTAAGGGTTTCTAAATGCAAACCAGCTGAAGACACTAGCAATGCCTTAACTGTATTCAGATGCTTATACTTTGTTAGTTGTGTTTTGGTATTCTACTCATTACTGCACATTAAATAATGTGTTAAAATCATTCACATATTTATTTACATTAGCATGCACATTCTGACAGAATAAAATAAAACAGAATAACATTTTACCCGGTGATAGCAGTAAGTTTCACCAGAACAACAAGCAAGTGGGTGATTCCAGCTCCCCCAAGCAGGTGTCCCAGCTATGTCCAGTTATACAAGTCTGAACACAAGACCACACCACATGCATCACTGCCTAGAAACGATACGTAGTGTCTCTGTAATAGCTCTTCACTGCCTGTGTGCCTACCCAAAACAGTCAGGAGATGACTGATAATCATTTGATTGTTGTCAGATTTTTTTCACAATGGCCCTGTCACCTTAGCAGCCTTGAGGGACTGTGTGTGTCTTAGTAAGAGGTAAAGCTGTCTCAAACATACACACAATCACACATTTTACCCGGTGATAGCAATAAGCTTAACCAGAACAACAAGGCAAGTAAGTCGGACTGGGTGAGTCTGACTCCCTCAAGTCCAGTTGTACGCATACACGAAACACTGAGGAAACCGTCACTTTCAGCATAATGCTGTAAAGCAGATACTATAACAAACTTCATAATTTTTGACTGCTGACAGATGGGTCATTCCTTCTCAATTCATCACATTTAAAAACAACTTCCCATCTGACAAAAAAATCCAAGGGAAAGATACACAAATGCAAAATGCTAAATAAATGCACAATTCCAGGTCCTTACTGTCATTAGCTTTCAGGAGGGGTGTCTTTAGAAACTGCCCCCATAATTTTGGGGGGCAATTTTTAAAGTACCATCCTCTAGAAAACTTGAGCTAGCTCCTTCAAATGTTTTAGGGTAAGTATCTGGTACTGTGGTTGTATCAATATGGACTCAGGACTTGGGAATAAGAACGGGATTGGAACTCAAGTCAACACAGAATGATGAATGCTTGAAGTCCCTAAAATATTTGGATGCTCTCTGACAGCAGATTTTGAGGCTTGTAGCAACCAGAATTTTGCAGTTAGGGGACTCAGATTTTACAGCTTGTCATTATAAAAGGCATTTAATATTCTTTAAAACAGTCCAAATCAGGTGAACGCTTTCACAGATATTAAAGCTTGAATATGGAAAGAAAAAACACATTTTCATCCAACTTCAGTATGATAGTCCTCAGGTGTGACACCATAGACCAAATCCATGGTCCAGTGGTTAACGTTTTTTAGAAAGAACAAGTTTCTTTTAACATCATATCTAAAATTTGTGATGATGTTCTTTCTCATATTCCCAGTATCATATTCCCAAATTTATGTACAGCAGCCAAAGATTGTAATCATTTTGAATATTTCTAAAATTCACTGGTTTTAAGATAAAGGCCCTAAATTTGACCCAGTGCCTTTCATTCAAGAGGTTAGATAAAATTTGAGAGATTGTCCCAATTACATGATTAGTTAGAGGTACTGAGGCTGTAAAAGTGCATTTTGACATTTTCGGGCTTCTAAGACATAATTTTTAATCAACAGTCATCTCATCAATGATGCACAGTCATTCAGCTAATATGATTTTTTTTTTTTTAAGGAACTATAATTACTAGACTAAGCTTCTATCGACTGCTCCCATATTCAAATGGGGTCACCAAAGTGGATGGATCTGCATATTTGATCTGGCAGATTTTTATGCTGGATGCTGTTCCTGACGTAACCCTTTCAGGGTTTTCTGTCTCTTCTCAAACTGGGGATCTTCCGAATGTTAGATGAATGTGTTAACTACTACACTAATTACTAGACCAACAGCATTTATTTCATTTGAAGAAATCAAAATGCAATACCAAAGCACATGAATGCACAAGTTCTGTTAATAAAACAAGTTCTTAAACATATCTTCAATAGTATTGTGTCATTTCAAGTCACTTTAATTCCTTCATGTAAGTCTCAGCATTTTTTACGTCATTCTCCTTAACTACATACAGTGGATATAAAAAGTCTACACACCCTTTATTAAATCAAAAGGTGCTTCAACAAAGTATTAAAGTTTAAAGGTGTGCACACTTATGCAATCAGATTACTGTATGTTTGTTATTGTTCAATCTGTTAGGGGAAAAACCCCTAACAGATTTGTTTGTGTTTCAATTGAATTGTACAGGTTATAGGTGACATTAAAGGTGGGAAAAGTTTTGAAATGATTTATTGTGGTCTCAGTTTTTAACATCACAAAAACCTGGCATTTTAACAGGGGTGTGTACACTTTTTATATCCACTGTATCTGTGTCCAGTGGTGGTATCAGGAACTTCTCTCATAGCACACATCTCCTCTTCTTCTCCAGAAAAAACTTGCTGGGTGGTGAGGGTGCATAAATTGAATTAAAATACCTTACTCTGTTCCTAAGTAATCTTTGGCACAAATATTACATCAGTATTTGGCTGATATGGTAACGACAAAGGGTTGAAAAATGTTTTCACCTCTGGTCTTAGGTGGGCACATGTGATGTGAGGGCAACTGGCCAACAGTCATTAAACTCTGATGGTGTCGACTTCGTTAGTACAGGAAGTAACGATTGCCTGATCCAGCTTTCTCTGGTTCCAATCCAATACCGATACCTTGGCTGTGGATATCTGCTGACACTGAGTACCAAACCAATACCAGTGTTAAATTAATAATCTGACACTGGGAATCATTCTTTTATGTCTAAGGAAACATCAAGATCAACTTATAAAATAAAATGTAACAAATAAATACATCCAATAATATAAATTTACTGAATTTTGATATTTATTAGTTAAATAATAAATGAAAACAGGCCCAGGATATATACAATGAAAAAACAAAAAATGTACTGGTGTTATTCGTCTAATTTACTTGCACTGGTCTTATTTCAGATCAAACTGAGAGTCATTGGGCCGCAAACTGCTGTCATTTAGAGTCGCAGTAATTTCTCCTTTTCCCTTCTATACACAGGTGTGGAGCTGACAGTAAGATAATATTTAATTGTGTTGACAAAAACACCTTATGTTACCATACGTATCATACAAGCTTACCAACAAGTGTTACACCTAACCAATGTCCTTCTAGCTTCTTAGATAAGGTCTCTGACTAAACATGATGAGAGTGAAAATAAATGAGGAAGCAAGCGTGGTCGTAGTCACATTTTTTCACTCATGTCAGCTCACTCTGACCACAATTTGTAGGTAAGTAAAATATTTTTGCAAACATACATATAGAAGCTACTGGTGTAGCAGTGTGAAATACCTCCAAACTGCTGTCCCTCTGCTGTTAGCTTTCTCCATGCTATGTTAACTCTGCTGCTAGTTGCTGCCGTTGCATGGCAAAGTAAACACAGAACAACATAGAACTGAACTGAATGGATCGGACCATGGATCAGCTCATTGTCACCGATATCCGATCCAGCTTTTTGGGTCAGTATCAGACCAATATCCAATCCAAATATCAGATCGGTGCATCCCTAACAGGAAGCAGACAGGATGTGTTGCACAATACCAGCATCTTCTCCTGCATTAGACTGAGGTTGTAAATGTAACTCAGGATCACAGACAGCTGGCAAGCACAGGTAAATGGTAAATGGACTGGTACTTATATAGCGCTTTTCTACTCAGTTTACACTACAGGCCACATTCACCCACTCACACATACATTCATACAGCACTTTTATCTACACTTAAGTGCTTACTAACATTCACACACACTCACACTCTGATGAATGCATCGGGAGCAACGTGGGGTTCAGTATCTTGCCCAAGGATACTTCAGCATGCAGACTAGGGGAGCCAGGGATCGAACCACTGACCTTCCGATTAGTAGACGACTCGCTCTACCTCCTGAGCCACAGCCGCCCCATGACAAAAGGTTCCTCAGAACCTTGGGGCTGATGCCATCAGGACCTGCTGCCTTTCCCTCCTGTAGTTTCTTTAGCTATCTCCTAACCTGGCCAGAAGTCACAGTCAAGCAGGGGGTGTTTATCAGATGTGGGAGTGGGGGTGGGGATCTGAGCCACAGAGTTCACTTGGGGGGAAGAAGGGGAGATGGGAAAATCACTGATGTAGTGGGGGTATGTGGAAGCCAGAGTGTGTGGTGGAGGAGGTAACAGAGGACTGTGAACTAAACCTGTTGAAGAAATTGTTCAGCTCACTTTCTCTCTCCAGGTTGCCCACTGGTTGTCTGTCTGACACCTTAAACTCCACACATCCCTCATGCTGTTCTGCTGGAATTTGGCCTCCATCTTCCTCCCGTAGGAGTCCTTGCATTTCCTCAGGTTCACCCTCCTGCACCCTCCCATCCTCACTTCTTCCCTGTCCCCAGACCTGAGGGGTTCCTTTGTTTTATGAAGCAGATCTTTCAAGTCAATAGTAATCCAAGGCTTGTTGTTTACAAAGCAGCATACAGCTCTGGCTAGTAAGATGGTGTGTTCACAGAATTTATATTCTGTGATGCAGTCAGTCAGCCTGTTCATGTCCTCTCCATGTGGTTCACAAAGTACATTCCATTATATGCACTGGTAGTTTGCAAACTTTTGACTGGTACTGTATATTCACTGAGGTCTGTGCAGCACCAGCTTTGCATGCATGAACCTTTGCTTGCTAACAGCAAAACAGAATACATGCAAGCTGTTTTTTTTTTTTTTTTGCTTTGTTATTTTTTTGACGAAACAGTCAAGCCAAAGGATGTAATCAGATGAAGGATGCTTACAGCCTCTGCTTAAACAAACAGATGGGGATAACACATACCGTAGCTTTCAAATGATTGTGGCTCTTCCGCACCTGTGCTTTGCTCTACCATGGGCCACTAGTCATGCACGATGACTATGTTTGCGATGGCTATCTTTGTCTGTGTACAACTCCCAACTACAGCTCAACACAATGTATCCCACTATGGCCTATCAAGGCATTAAAAAAAGGGCCTTTTGTTTCTGGGTTGATTTAACTGGACCCTGTAAACACTGTTCCAGTCTGGCCCCATGAGGTTTAAAGTTTCTAAAAGCTGCACAGTTGAAGAACCCAGATAAGTGAAGCTATCACTTCCTTCTCCCTTTCTCTTCCTCCCTCACACTTTATCTCACTTGCCCTTCCCTTCATTTGATAATTGACACCAACTCACTCATTTAATTTCCCTCCAATTGTAATGTCAATAGATGATGCCCATTTACAGTGCAATGGAAATATCTTGACATCTTGTTTCTATGAGAATCAGACTCAGGCTCATATTGAGAAGTTTAAGTATCTGATAAAGTGTACTTTAATATGAAAAAAAAAAGAGGCTCACTATTGAGCAGCCAACTTTCATATCAAGAGGTCTAAGGTTCCCTCATCATAGAGACAGACCAGAAGACAAATGAGAGTCAGCTATAGAGCACCTTCAGTAACTTATCAAAAGTAGTTCAAAAGACAAAGTAAAAATTTCACTTTAACCGTGGTAAGGAATGGGTAACAAAAACAGCCTCATTTAGGAGTTGCAGGGTTTTTTTTTAAAGCAGTAACTTATATTACTGCATTAGCTTTTAGTCTGTTGCAATATCAGACCAGCTGAGACAGACAGACATAAAGCCTGATGCTACAAATTATCAAATTTACCATGCTCTGAAATAATCCACCCATTTCCATCACACCTTTACATACCTTCATTCCATCCTCCCCTTTCCCTCTTTTGCTCTGCTTTTTGTCCCATTCCTCCTCCTCTCTTCTTCTCTCTTTCCTTCCCGTTCATGTACATCTCTATGTTTTATCTGTCTTTCATACTTACCTCCCGCTCAGTCCTATGTTATTTGACCAGAGTTTCAAGTTCACAAGTGAAAATCTGCAGAGATAATCTCTCTCTCTCCATTTCCTACCTTTCCCTTCCTCTCAGCTAATCCCCCTCTCCGCTCAGATTAAAAAAGAGAGAGGGATGAGAAAAAGAAAGACAGTTGCAAGGATGGCATTCTTGTGAGAGAAAAACACTGACAAACAAGCAGCAAGTGATATATGGATTAGCAACCAGAGAGGACAAGAAAGGGAAACAGGAAGTGAGGTATGCAAAAATGGAAAGAGAAAGCCAAAGAATAACAACAGCTGAGAGAGAAGTCGTTTTATTTTCTTTTTTTTGTGGTGGGGTGGGGGTATGATTTTAAACCCCCCCCCCCCCCCCCCCCCTTTTTTTTTTTTTTTTTCTCTTCACTCCCCCCCCCCCCCCTTTCTTTTTTATTTT
>VUQI01026425.1:0-19827 GCA_015106735.1 Paratilapia polleni
TTTTTGGTGGTGTAAAAAAAAAAAAAAAAGTGTCAGTTTTAGTAAGTGGGATGTATCCTCTGCATCATCACCATAGACTGTATTTAAAAGATGGATGTAGCTTCAAGCAAAATGTTAAACCTGCATTTTTTTCATGACATTCAGGGGACACCTCAGTCTCAAAAAACCACGATGGAGACGGGGAAAACACTCAGCTCAGCTTCACTAAGCAATGGGTGACATTACAATAACTATGTCTGTGGTCCTCACTAAGTGTATGTGTGCAACAATGAGTTTTCTGAACTCTACGTAAAAGAGCTGTGTGTTCAAATCACTTTCAGCACATTACCAGCTGTTAGGTACATCAGTTTCTTTAATATTTCAACAGTACAAATTAAATCTGATTAATAAACACGACATGAGAAATACATTGCTTCACATTTCTGAATCACATCGTATTCATTGAGAACATTCTGGGATACTGAGAAATCACCTGAGAGAACGAGTTAGAAAACCTATTCAGTCTGATATGATGATTCTGATGGGGAGCACTTACAACGAGGGAAGAAACTAAAATCTGCTGATTCTCTGTCCACTACAGTGCCTCACACGAGCATTAAAACATCTGTCCAGAAATATAGACTCTGTTTCAGTCTCACCACCACCGCTACTGCACACTAAAGTCTAGCAAATATATCACAGCAAGGACCACTTTACACAAATGTCTTTTTTTTCTTCTTCAAAATAAAACATCCAAAAATATTCAACATCTTACAAGATATCGAGAGGTTAAAGTCATACAAAGAGTGCAAACGTCACCGTACGGTCACGAGACGACTCCAAATGAAGGCACCATACTTTTAGCTTCCACTCCAGCACGCCGCTCACATTAACTGTGCCGCCAGGGGTCACGGTCGCTGACCTGTGCTATACCACTGATTCTCACCAAGGCTGCCCAGTAACTAAAAGAAATGTGGAAAATTTTTAAATAAATCAAACAGGAAGAAAAAAAGAACCTCATGTGGTGCTTTTTAATGCCCAGGTAGGTCCCATAGTACTTCTCCACCAACATGGTGTCGGTAGTGATGGTGTACCAGTTCTGCCTTAGTGCCATTTGACAACAAGCGCACATTCTGACACATTTCAGACAGAATCTGTGGGCTGCATCCGCCAACTCACTGGTGGATTTCTCACAGCAGCTCCCGCAAAAAGCCACAACAGTGGCTTCAACATCAGACCCAGCAATTCTGTGGCTTTTTGGCAATGACACCGGTCTTGCTTTTTTTTTTTTGGTGAAAATGTATGGAATCGATTCTAGATTGGGCACCAGCACCATCCCATTGTACACTTCCATTTGGCAATGAGCTCATTACACATTTTGGGCTCATTTGATTGGCTAAACAGGGACTGTTAAGGCATCCACAAGGGAAGCGATTAGCATCGACGTGGCGACCAGAGACCATTAAAAGTCAGTGACATTAAAACGACTTCAAGGGACAACGGGCAAAATAACTGCTGGCGATGGGAAGTTGGCAGCCCCGAGTTAAACTTTTCTCAACTTTGAGGCGAGCAATTGAAGCGACTACCAATGAGAGTGCAGGATACCTTTGATTGAGTGGGTGGTAAATGTGTTAGAGAGTTACCTAGACAACCAGAGCCTGGAATGCCCACTAGTGACCAACCATCGCAGACAAAGCGACAAGTGATGAGTGAATCACTTCCTGTGTGGACGCCCCTTTAGCCAACCAGAACAAAACTTACTGCCAGTTGTTATTTAACTCAAAACAGACTTCAAAACAAACCAAAAAAGTGTCTCTTTGTTGAATTAAGACTGTTCAAGAGAACCACCTTAATATGGCGTATCTGTCTGAGATAAAAAAAAAAATGTTCAGCTTTAATAACACAGAATGGAGAAAGGGTCAACTTTCACTGACTGGACAGGACAGTCAGTGAATGTTAGCAAGAACCCAACTTTTACCTGCTTAACACAACGTCTGGTTAATCAGCACCGAACCTGCAGCTGATGAATAAAATAATATCATAAAAACAGTCAAATGGCTCGTCAGGATTGAGCTACAACAGTAGCTTGTTTGGATTTTGTTGGCACTCGGATCTAAACAAAGGCTTCAGGTATTTCTGTATGCATGTTTCTGCATTTTCACTACAACCGCTACTCAGTTATCATCAAACTGTATTCAGAGAATATCGCTACTTGTATAAAATTTAGTTGCTTCTTAAAGAGGACTTATTGTGGTCGATCTAAGCTCCATATCTTTATTTTTTGGATTTATTAGAGTAGTTTTGCATGACTCGTAGTTCACTGCTGTCTAAAACAAGGTGTTTTAGCTCCTCCCCCTTTGAGACAACTTTTTTCTGATTGAGAGCTGTGTGTCGGATGGCCATATAAGGAAATCTGCTCTGTATGACATCATACACATCCAGGAAGAGAAAAACTGTGTGAAACTCAGTGTTTAGAGCAGTCTGAAGCCTGAGCTTTTGGCTCGAAGGCATTACTCGTACATACGCTGACTTTATTATCTGAATCTTTGGCCATGTTCAATATGAGCTTAAACACATTTTAACAGTATATATATATATATATATATAAATATGACACAAAATGAGAAAAAAACACAATAGGTCCCCTTTAAGTTGCATCTTCAGAAGACAAGAAGGCAGCAGATGACGAGAAAGTAGTATGAGTAGGAAGTGAGCAGATAAAATACAGGTAGGACAGGAAATGGTACGTGAATGATCCTCTTTATACTGTTGGGATAGTTGGGTAATATTAGGGGCAGGTTCACATAATTTAGAGTAAAATAGCCACGGCCTCTTCAAACAGCTGTTTTCAGGTGACTCCTACAAATAGGTGCAGCTATGGAAGACCAAAACAACCAAAAACAAATAAAAAGACTAATTATTAAGTACACCTAAAATACCAGTAGGCATTCATTTAAAAAAAAAGAAAAAAAAAAAGAGCATGACATAAATTGATATGCTTTAATTATATTGTGTATTTAAGTTTGTATTAATTCCTTTATTTACTTTTTCATTTATTTTCCATGTTATTACTCATTTTAAAAATGTAGTTACTTTTGTCTTTCTTTATATCATTTTCTGTTAATGTCTCATGCAAATAATTTCCCATTTTTAAAAATTTATTGATTGATTGACTGATTGATTGATTTACTCACTCACTCATTTTAGGGGCCTGGGTTCGAATCACGCTTTCTCTTACCCCACTTTCCTTCTCTTACTACACTGTCCAATGAAACAGAGACCTAAAAACCCCCAAAAATAAACTAATTTAAAAAAGAAGCCCTAGATGAAAGGAAAACTAAATCAAAATGTAGATAAACAGGGAAATTAATACAAAGCTTAATAAACAGAGAAAGAAATATCAATTTACACCACACTTTGTAAATTAATACCCACATACCTACATTTAATTTTAATATTTAATGGCATATTATTTACTTTATAAAGTCATTATTTCTTTTTTATTTTGGCAGTTTTGATCCTCCACAATACTTACTATAGCTGATATACATGCCTGCATAACTGTTAAATATATAATCAGATTAAGGTAATTGAGACTATTAACTCATTAATTAAAGCCAGAAATATTGATCACTCTGTGATATGTGATTTTGTGTTTAAAGGTACTAATTGCCTGCGTTTACAGATTATTTAAAGTCTTCCAAAATTAACTAAAAGGTATCCACAGAATTTGAAGAAACAACTGCTTTGACTTTGTGTATTGTCTTGAAGAGATATCGACTGAAGTTAAAACAAGGCCATGCAGTATTTTCGTGTAATACCAATTTCTGCCACAACATGGTGCAATGAGCAAACGAGGCAAGTCATTTAGAGCACATTCTTATTTACACTGATAATCTGGAGGAAATGAGGCTAAAGGAAATGTTAAAAAGTTAAAAGAACCACAGCACACATAGGAAAACACTTCAACAAGCTCGCTGGTAAAACACTGACCCCTGGTGGTGAATGTTTTAGTTAAAATTTGCAGAGGGTAATTACAAAAGGTACCTTTAAAGACAAAAGACCTTTGAAAAAGGTGATTTTTCACTATTTTCTGACATTTAAAATTAAATACTTGTAGATTAAGAAATATTGGATAAGTTAAATATTAATGAATTCACTGCTTGGCTCTTGTGTAAATTAAAAGTTATTTTAACTGAACCATTAATCTGGTTATTTTTAATGATTTCATTAAACAGTCTCTAAAAAAATAAGAAAACAGAAATACTGCATTTTGGACAGCCCTGTGAGTAGTGCAAAAAAAAAATAATTAAAAAATCACCTCTTGCCGTCTAAAAACCCTGAATCGCAGTTCAGCAGCGCCGGTGCACTAATACCGATAAGAGATGCACGTCCCCCGACTTCAAATACACAGAGCCATGTTCTGAGTGCGGCCAAAGACATTTCACCAAACAAACTGTGGCTGAAAACGAGGCTCGAGTCTTCCTCACAGAGGACAAGTGGGACCGTTCATCTTCCATCGAGTATGACCTGAAAAAATCACGTGCACAAAGAAAAATAATAACAGTACGAAAAGGTCAGAAACAACACAAACAGTGTCCATGTGCAATAGAAGCAGATTAATCCGTAACGAAATCCGGGCGGTGGTAGATCCAAAGATAACAAAACGCATGCAAGCCCTCCACTGATTGGAGTACAGAGGTTTGTTCCAACAGGGTTTTAAACAAAGTCCTTATTTCACACACTTCAATCCAAGTGATTTTTAGGAAAAAAAACAGATCTCCAAACAAGCAATGCCTCTTTACTTTGCCTGAAAATCTGTATTAATCCGATGGCACAAGAACTATTTCTTAAATGGATCTCCAGTGACAGCTTACGTCAGGTCAGGTACAAACTAGGGATAGACATTTAAAGCAAAAATACTATTGGATATTCTCAAAACAGCTCTCAAATGACTGTAGTTGTGGCAGGCTTGTAACATGCTAGCTTTACCTTTGCAGTGGATCTCACTCTCGCTTTTTTTCTCTTTTTTGGAAACAGTTCCACACAGACCGTTTTGACAGCTTTAGCTTTGCATGTTTGTAGCCTCGAATCTAATCGTGTCACACATACTTTACCAGTCCAACACCTGTTATTAGTAAGGCCAAAGAACTTCTAAATACTCAAGAACTCCTGCTTTCTGGATTTCTTGTTAACGAGATAGTCCAGACTGATTGGGGCCCTATTGAAGCTGCAGCCCAGAAAACATTCAACTTCGTGGTGTAAAGATTTTTCTTCTGGAAATTTTTATCATCTTCTTACCAGAAAAGGGGTTGAGACAATTGATATGTAGTTCCATTTTTCAACTTTTACAAGTTTGGTTTGTAGTAAAATAACTTTCTTTAAATATTTGGGACCACGCATGCCACATTAATGCAGCCACCATTTTGATTTCAGTCATGCAGCAAGCAGACCTACGACCACCACAAGCAGCTGCCTCTTACGCCTGATTTAGAGTTCTGCGCTGAATCTGTGTAGAGCCAACGACGCAGTCTGTGCAAGTGGCCGACACCGTTGCCATCATTTATACGTGTGCGTGGTGTCTCTCTCCAATTTTGCAGCCAAAACACTAGTTGGCGGTGGAGTTTCTCTCTTAAAGTTGATCCACCGTCTTCCAGTGAATTTGAAAAATGGCGGCAGAAGAAGCAGCAGCCGGAAAAGCATAGGAGGAATCGAGGGTACTGAACAGTCCAATCACAGTCGCTGCCTGAGTTGATGCAATGTGTAGTTACATTTCTAGTGAGATGCACGCAGTATGTTACAGCGCAGGGTTTCAGAAGGGTTTTAGGGGGTTAAGGGATTTAACACACAAGTATAAATCCACTTTTATACACACATGGAAGTTTCTGTTGTGTAAGTAATTAAATAATTATTTTAGACCATTGATTCCAGTTCATTGAGGACTATCTTGCAAGCACCCTCTGCTGAACTGACTAGATTGGTTCTGGCAGTGCGTTCTTCTAATTTTTTGTTAATGGTGGCTGCCAACTGGTTTACAGGTGTCTTACTGCCACCTTCTAGTGGTAGTAGCGTCTTACAGTAGTGTGCTGGGAAAATATATATTTGAAGTTAATAAATACTTGCATTTAGAATTTAATAAGGATTCAAATATTTGAAACCCACGGCCATCCCAAATATGAACTGAAGGAATTTTTGGCCCCTAGCAGTGCAATGTTTTGATGAAGAGAATCCCAGTTCCTTTGCATCTTTAGGTTTTCTAAGATGTGCATAAAGACAATGCAAGGTGATGCAAAAATGTTGTGCATGCAAACTAAATATCACCAATGCATTTGGTGAAATTTCTGAAATAATGTGTTCAGAACTGGCGGCTGTGGCCAGGAGGGCTTATTTTATGCTACGCTGGGTTAACCTGGTTCTATCCGACCGCCACAACGCATTCTGTGTGTTTGGAAAGAAAGAAAAGCTGCAGCCTCTGTGCAGACTCACTGTAGCCGATGAGTTACCCAGAGAAACAAATGTAATAGTGGGAGAGCACCGAATCACAGGTAAACTCATTTACATACAGTGATAGTGATTTAGCCTTTTTACCCAGTCAGAACTTTATTCTCTCTTTTTTCTATTTTTTGTAACTTTTTTTATTAGTTCTACTAAACCTTTTGGACCGTTTATGTCTAAAACTGATTAATGTAAAAGGGCACTAAATAAATACATCACACAACTTAAAAAAAGAAAATCTTAAAATTTCAAAAATCCCCAATGTTTAGGCCGCTAGCAGAATCCCTGATGGTGTAGTCCACATGGTCCCTCGCTGCTACAGTTATTTAGCATCTTAAGTCCAGTTATGAGTGTTGGATAATGGCACAAATTACACCAGGAGTGAGGCAAATAAAAATGATCCTTTCGAGGCTTAAATGTCGCCCCCATGGAATTACCTCCACCTGAAACACATTTTGAGATGCCACTTGATTTCTGCATTTACCCGTGTCTGTGATTTATACGTTTAGGTTATACCTGAAAGGTAATTTCAACATGCAGCAGTGCTTTTGTGCAACAAGACATACTTCGCCTTATTCAACTGTCCATAAAAGGCAAACTGTAGGCTGGGCGACTGAACGAACATATAGTTTTATTTTGCTTATTCAGCAATTGCTGACTACTGCCAAAATGTGGTGCCTCCTTCCTTTTTGTTGTGTTAAGCTAGAGTTAAGAGTTGTACCAAAGAACTTCAAAAATAGTGAAGGACCCATTTACTGAGCTTGTGACACAGCACAGAATGATACAGCCCTCAGAGATAAATTTTGTTGGTTAACATTTTGCTTCTGGAAGTCTTCATCATGTTTTTGATTTTTTTTTAAATGGTACATAATGTATATAGTTCAATTTTTTTAAGGGCTTTCGATGTTTTTAAAATGCATTTCTGAGAGTATTAGGAATGTCACAGCACAGCTGCTTCTTATACACACATGGAAGTTTCTGTTACTATGCTCCTCAGGTCAAGTTATCTTTTGAAAATGTCATAAATCCTTAACTGACCAATTAGGAGGCATTAAATTTTCTAAAGGACACACGTGTTGTTTTATTTAAATTCGAACACATTATTGATGCCCTGTTTGTGAAAGCTAAAATGAAACGTGGCCTCTTTTGTCTGGAAGCAGGTGTAAATAATTATTTTATCCTTTTAGCTCCATTCACTCTTATGCACTGATCTCGCAAGTCCCCCCATTCTGCCCTCGACTGAATTGCAGCCAATTTCTATACAATGTGATTAACAGGAAACAGAACAGCTCCTAGAGTGGCTCTGGTACTGCCAAACCCTAGCTAACTGTGTTATCAGCTTGATGCATAATCTAAACTGGCAGTGGCCTTACAACTCTTCTGGACAGGTTTTCTAATCCTTTACTGACTCTCCAAGTTGCATTTTTTTTTTTTTTATTCCACATGTGAACAAAGCCGCAGACTAATCTAATGACCACCTACCCTGTTCTAGTATGACATCAATAATCTCCTGAGATCACCCGGTAAGAAATTCCCCTGATATAGAACAGCAACACGACGGCGTGGCACAAGAACTGAAGCAGGACTATATCAACTATACAGCCAACACTATCACACTGTTATACCAAGAAGCTTTGTACACTACAGTGAAGTCTATTGCGCCTCCCGTTAGGTGAGTATGGAGGAGGAAATCACGGCCAGGTCACATTTACAGGTCTGAAGAGGAAATACATCAAATTCTCACAACCACAAGTGGGGACAATAATATCCATGTGATCAGTCTACAGCTGCCCTTGGTTGTCTGTATGAAAGCATCCAATACTGTGGGAGGAACAGAGAGAGCGTCGAGCAGCAGCCGAGGATGTTGGGAAACAAAGTCAGGTCCACGCCACTTTGCGTGAGATGGCCTGTTTGAAGCATTCGGGGTCGATGTTGCCGCCAGGCCGCAGCGCCCTCTCCAAGCTCACCAGGACGTTTTGGTGGCACTCTCTGATGTTGACCGGATACTTGGCCCTCAGCAGCTCATAGGCAGCGATCAGCCTCATGTTCTGCTTCACCATCAGGTACTGGATGATGCACGTCGGCGCCAGAGAAAATCCGTCCCGACAGTGGACCAGGACACGCTTCCGCTTCTCGGTGGAGGCGTTGATGCACTCGTTGATGTCCTCGAAGCAGCGCTGCTTCAGCGCTGGGCCGTCGCCCAGGGCATCCGGCACGTCTCCGATGTCCACCTTGAGGCGGGACCAGCTGTGCCGGGCGCCACGGGAGCAGGTGCAGGGTATGAGGTTGAGGGAGGGGCCCGACTCTCCCGGCGCGCTGCTCATGTCGATGATACTGTCGATGTTGTTGCGGCACAACGTGCGCCCGTTGTATGCCGCGTTCAGGTTGCCGACATAGATGTAATCTGTCACCTTGGAGATGACGGGTTCAGAGTACTGGAAGTGTTCAGGGCCGCTGGGTTTAGGCTCCGGCGTATCGGGGCCCCTGGCTCCAGCCGGCCCTGTGGCAGCCCTCCGGCTGTAGTTACGCAGCTTCTTGGAGCCCGAGCGGGATGGAGGGTTTGAGTCGGACTCTGAGCTGCTGTTCCAGGGCGGTGAGAAGAGAGAAAAGCGGCTGGAGGACTTGCTCTTGTTGAGTATCTCCACAGGGCTGGACAGGCCGGAGCTGGACGCTGTGGTAGAAGCAGAGGCGCAGAACAGAGACGCTCGCTCCAGAGAACCTGTGCTGCTGGCTGCTCCTGCACTGTGAGCCTTTTCCATCTGCAGCACAGAGACAAATGACGTGTACACAACAACTCTCACAGGAGGAACAGACCAGCCAGACCTGACAAGTCCATAGAAATTATTATTATTTTTTTTTTACTCCTGACTCCTCACTGTTTCTTACATAAGACCAATTTAAATCAGTCCTTTCACTTTGTGAGGAGTGCAGCTCCATGTGGAGTCACACTTGCATCTGCTGAAGCAGAAATACAGCGTCAAGGTTTGGGACCCCCTCGCCTTTCTGCAACAAAAGCAGGAACTTATAATGAGCATCTTCTGCAGTCTACACTGTACATCTATACTGCTATCAGATGGATTTCTTAGGCTCATGTCCATCACTTACAGGAAAATGCACCTGTTACATTTTAAATTCATTCAAATGTTTTCAGCAACATTTCCAAAATGCTCTCACTTGTCTTCATTCTTTTCTTCTTTCTTGATCTTTAATATCAGGCTTTATAACATCAAAACACATGCAAAAAGTCATGTATGAAGCTGTCAAAGTTACACAAAAACAATTTCATTGTCATGAAATAACTACAAGGATTATTTGTGAGTGTGTGAAGTTTCTTTCATATCAGACACACAACAGGTGCTGCACTTTGACCGAGTGTAGTTAATAAGCCTGCACTGATGCAGACTTTATCTTGAAGGGCTTTAAACCTGCTTGTACTAAAGGCTAGTTGGTTCTGAACAGCACTTAATGTGAAGGAGCCTCCATGCAAATTTAGTGAAAGCATGTAGGGACCCGACTGAAAACTGGCCACAGCTATATTACTATATTATTATACTTGCTCTCAGCTGCAGCTGCTCAGTAATTTATTTGTCACAAAGTACTCGGCAAATAAAATATTTGCTTGACTGCCCAAGTAAATTTAGCAGTTTTATTTTTTCCATCATCCAAGACAACAACACGATCGGTTCATTTCTGGACAATCCCCTCGGTCTTATTCCGATAGCTCAGTTGCTGCTAAGCAGGCTCGTTCTAGACCTTTCTTGGTTTCCCTACAGACTGGCTTGTCAGGTTGTTGCTCTCTTCAGCCTCTCATCCCACGGTTGGACACACTCCGACTCCACCATCTTGAACTGCAGCTGGTGACAATACTCTTTGTTCTGCTCTAGAGATCCATTACAAGCGGGTAGGTCACCAACAAAAATCTGCAGCAGGTGGAGAGCTGGTGCCACTACGCTGTAGCTCACCGAAGCTGCAGAGCAGATCAGACGCCACCATCGCCAAATACAGTCCAAGGTGGTCCAGCTGAAGTCTGTCCAAAGGATGAGGAACTTACTGGAGAGGCAGCTGATTACTGCTATATTATATATCATTACCATATAATATGAATATGGTATTCACTTAAAAAAGAATGGATGCCCCTACTTTCATGTGTAAACACTACTGCTACAATTACAACCTCATTCTGCAGAAAACGCTTATTTCTCATATGATTTTGAGCATGGCAACGTTTTGAGCTCCAGATGTAGCCCTGACTCCTGCTGAGGACACAGCAGCAGATGTTTGTGGAGGTACCTGAGCTTTGAGGTTGTTCTTCCACTCCTGCGTCTCCAGAGCCTTGAAGCGTCCGCTGCTGTCAGAGGAGACCGACACACAGAGGGGCCGGTGGGCTCTGGGAGGGAGCTGGGGGGTGAGGGCCACGGGCACGGGCCTTGCATCGGCATGCTCGCTCCTACTCATCATTAAATTTGGACAGGAACCTGAGACACACAGGGGGACATGTCTGAGGTCGAAAGGCAGAACAACAGAACCACCTCTCTCCAGTATTTAACCAGCGACTGTTTGTGACGACAAGCTGGAAAAATTCACAGAGTTTACGAACAAAATTCGATGTCGTGGCATTTACAGAAGCCTTTATCAGTGATGACGTGGGACTTTTTCCACATTCACAAACAGCTTAAAATCTGTATGTTACAGTACTATTTTTCCCCAAATCTGCGAACACTTTAAGTGTTTAAAGTTAAGTAAAAGAATAAAGGATGTAACAATTCTTCAAATCCACAGTTCAGTTCTTACTAGACTTATGCAGATGGATGATGAATCTTGGGGGACCAACAGCTTGCCAATCAAGGTGATTTTTTTTTTTTTTTCTCCTCTATTAATTCATGAAATCAATCTAATAATAACTATTATTATTAGATTCATATTAAATAAAATCTGCCATGCTGTAGCTCCACGTCAGCATTTCATACAACTGACAAGTTGTGTTCCCTCAACAACAGAGAAAACATTAGAAAGTTGTTTGTTAGTTTCAATTTAACATTGGACCTTTATTGCATTTGCAGAGACACTAGAAAGTGTGGGGAGGGCACGGTTAAAAGCATTGGTGAGATATTTTACAAAGAGTTATTAGAGCTGCAGGCCTATAGAAAAAGAGTTTAAAAAAGGAGCAAGGCAAATTTGACAAAATACCATTCTAGCGATTCAGCTGATATCCCTCCAGATATATTCAGATGACGGTAGACTAAATCATTCATCGTTTTATCTGTGAATGAAGCCCTCCTGCTGGTACAGTCTATGTTCTCTCACCAGCAACTGTTCAGGCCGCACAGTGTGCATCATGGAGGGTGGATGTCACCCCCAGTGGAGATGGCATTGGCTATTGGCAAGCTCACGGGGGGATGATAGGACAGTTGGACAATGGAGAAGGTCACCTAACTCTAGTTCGATTTTTTAATGCAGAGGTATTTCTGATGTATTCCTGATATTCCTGACATGGCATCACCCTGTCAGCTTTACTACAGAGGAATGAAATGTATTTTTAGAGCTAGACGTAAACTAGATGCAAACCATCAGATTCGGCAGCACTTTCACTGGTTTGCTCTCATCTTATTTACTGACTTGCATTCATCAAAAGAATGTGGGTGGTTACTCAGTCCCAAGACTCAATCCTTCTGTCTGTCCAAAGGTTTGCACTGAATTTGTTGCTGCTCCCTCCTCTTGGAATCAGCTGCAAAATCAACTAAATCTTAATGAGCTGTTTTTCCAATGACCTGGAAGCAGTTACTTAAGGCTGCAAGTACGATTTTTAATCTCAACAGTCACATTGTCTGGGTTAAATAAAGGTTAAATAAATAAAAATAAAAAAATATACAGATAGAGCTGGAAATGGCACCCTTTCCCCCCTTTTTCCCCATGCAGGATTTAACCTACCAGCACATTCTGAGTGGGCTATGGACTGAATCTGCAGCGTGTTCTGGGTTTTCAGCAGGCTGTGGAGAGCTCTCACTGTTCCTGTGCACAGACAGAGAGGTCACCTTGCAGTAAACTTAACAAATCACACAGTTAACTTTTTTTTTTTTTTTTTTTAAAGGCACCAGTCTTACCGATCCTTCCGTTCTGCCTGCAGAGCACCTTTTGATCCAAAACTTTGTGTACACTCGGATCTTTGCTCCACTCTCCCTCTGCTTCCATGTTCCGCCTCCTGCAGGTAGAGGCACATCATAACCCCGTCCCTTCATCTTTTTTTGGCAAGCCGAGAAACGCATCAGCTACATCGGACAGACATCACTTCAGCTGGTCGGCGGTACGGACAGGTGTACGGCTGCTAGCATCACCAGCTAGGTTAGCAACTAATGAAGGAACTAGCCATCCAGCCAGCTAGTTGGCTCCCTGTGTGAGAGTCATGTTGTGGAGCTGCTGGAGGCTCTAACCCTCAGTTACTTCTAGTGGGGAAGCGAGGCTGCAGCAAACCAAAGCACGCTCACGACAGGGCCGGACTAGCATGACGGCTGGAGCCATTAACTACAGTAAACCTTAAAAATCCCCGGAGCGTTAGCGAGCTAACCGTAGACGGTCTAAGTACCCGCTGTTTACTGCTCGTATGCGGGTGGTGCAGCTCCATTACAAAAAACGACAACTAGCGCATACATACAACATGATGCGTTTATCTGCTCCTACACAACGCGGGCTAACGTGGGTGTTAAACATTATAAATGTGATAATTTATCCGGAGCTTCAGTGACTAGCTGCCTGGCTAACCAGCAGCAGCATCACCACCGGGAGCGCGACGGCTCGGGAGCGTGGGAATTGTTACCCTGAGGTTGTTCTTACAGGGTATATAACGCTTAATAACAACGTTTAAATATTGAACAAGTAAGATTAAGTATTGTTTGAGCAAAGTAGGTCGGGTTTGCAAAACCTGTTGAACGAGAGCTAATTATACTCGACAGAAATTCCCTGCAAGGCTGAACGCGGGGCACAAAGACCCCATGTTAAAGGCTTTAAGTTATGGCTCCAGCGTCTCTCGGCCTGTCTGCCGTCTTGAAACTACAATGTCCAGAAGATGGACTACAAAATGCGCATCTTCCTCAACTCTAACGTGTTCTTACTCTGTTGTTTTATTGCAAATAAAACATGGAAGTTTTTCCCTTCCAACTCAACTCTCTTACATCCATTTTGGCCTTACAGTTCCTCTGTTATGAGATTTAAATTTGAGTATGCCAAATAGATGTTCATTTTTAAAGGGTAGATATAAATCTAGTTAAAACCAAATAGGTTACTGGTGACCTGATGGATGTTATGTGGTTAATCTACCCATAGTTCATTGTACAATAGTTTCTTTAAGATAGTTGATTCTATTTGAAGTCTGTCTTTGTGAAAGTGCCCCCTGCCTGGTTAAATAAAGAAATGCCTTACAAAAGAATCAAGGATTATAAATGCACACATGTTCAATTTACAAACAATTCACAGAATCTACAATACTGGCAGAAAGGGTCACATGATGTTTAAAGTGAAGATCTGTAGCATCAGTTTACTGCATCGACTCACCGTGTGTGACGCAGGCTACAGTTGTTTCTCTGAAAGGCTGAAGCAGCTCAGTCTGAAAGCAGAGTTGATCTGGAGCCTCTTTTCTCTCCTGTTCGTCTTCTTCTCCGTCTTCTTCTTCCTCATGAGTTTAATTGGATGGTCGGTCCTCTCTCCAGGTAACCTGGTAACCCACTGATCTGCTGATGTCACTGCTTTCCATAATGAAGTGTGAGTGTATCCAGCCACCTTTGTCAATAAGCAGGAGGGCAAATTCACAGGAGATAAGCCCGACAATGAAGGCCACAGCTGGTTTGAGGTGATCAGGAGACACGACCTGCTTACTGAATTTATCACAGAGCAGGTTTCATGACCTCAGTTTATTCTCAGTTTAATCATACTCAATTTAAATTTACACCTTTATTCACTTATTGTTACAGTTCTTTGAATTTAAACATAAATAACAATGCAAGTCTTTTATTATAGAATCAGTTATTTTTATATTTAAAATCAACATTAAAATGTACAAAATCCTTAGGTACATTTTAATTTGTAGCTAAAAGGGATGATATTTATGCACATTGGGTGATACAAAGCCAAGAGTATAAAAAACAAGTCTGAGCTTTTGGCTCACTTTTACATGTGTTGGCATCAAAAGTCATTTTTGAACTCAAGGCTGCTTAGCAAAATTTTTTACATTTTAAGTAATAGGACCTCTTTAATGGATAATTTCCATATTTAGGGCTTTGTCACTTATATGAAAGCCATCCCATTTTGGCTCTTGTGGGTCTCAATTTTTGTTTGTTTAGCTTTATTTATTGCATAGGAAAGTGTAGAATAGACAGGAAAGTGGGGCGAGAGTGAAGGAGAATGACACTTAGAAAGCTGCCCGGTGCAGACTCAAACCCATGCTGCTGCAGTAAAGAACCTAGCCTTCGATACATGGGTCACCTGCTCAACCAGGTGAGACACAGACAGACTTCACACAAACTACAAACACACCACAAAATAGACCTGAGGTAGATAAAGCAAGAAAAATATATACATACAAACTACTATACTATATATATACATGATAAATAATAGAATATTAATTGAATTTGAGATGTGTGAAATATTACTACTGTACAATAGAGTGCAAATTAAGGAGTAGAGTGAGCTTGTGCATTGCCACTCAAAGGAAAAGTGTCCTCTCCCTGCAGAGAGGGTCAGAGAGAGTCATTATATACTTAAGTGCGGTGGGTCCCCAGCACACAGCCAGCTTTCCTAATCAGCTTGTTCAGCTTCCTGGTGTCACTGACTGTGGTGCTGTTCCCCCAACAGATAGCAGCAAAGAAAAGTGCACAAGCAGCAACAGACTGGTAAAAAAATGTGCAACATTTTACTGCATGCATTAAATGACCTAAGCTTCCTTAGGAAGTAGAGTTTGTTTGTGAACACACTGGTGTGAATATTTTATTTCCCTTAAAATGTTTTTGTCCATTTCCGTTATTTAATCCTAATTCTTAAATTAAGGAACTGAAATGTTGTCTTGTAAATTGTACACTGTGTGAATTGTGCTCTTTAAAATCTTTTATTGCCGTGCAGAAAGATCCTAAAATTATTTACTGCAAATGTTGGCAGACATTGAAGTTTGACAAAATAGCAACCGTAATCGCATATGAAATTTGTTATTAATGCAAAATATTTCAAAAGAATGTGTGAGTCAGCATTTGCAATTAGAGTTTCTTTGTAGATTTATTTTCAAAATAAATTAAAGATCCCTGTTTAACACATTAAAACCCTTTGATTGTAATGAAGGGTTACAGTTAAAGGGTTGTTCCAAGGTTGATTCCTTCAATAAGGAAGAGGGGAAATCAGGAAACAATAAGAATATTTTTATTAATTGGTTTCTTGGTGAGTAACTCATCAAGAAATCCCACTGAGTGCCAGAACTGAGCATAATTAAAACATCCCACGTAAAATTCTGTGATATTTTTTCAGACTTTTATTGGAGGTGGTCCTGGAGCTGATGTTCCTTTTCATATTACTCTTTTTAAGTTAGACAGAATAAAATCACTAATGCTCAGACTGCAGACCCTAGAAACCACCTTACTCACACCCCTCCATCCTTCCATCCGTCAGCTCTGTGTCAAGCAGCAGGTGACTGAAAGTGGGGATCTGATCTTGTGTGATGTGAAGAGTTGTGTGAGCCACTTTAAGTGGGTGGGACATTTACATTTCAAAGAGACCCTTCAAGCTTCTCGGCTTTTCTCTGTCGGGTCTGTTGAACCTTCACTGACCTGCTGCCTCCTGCAAATCACCCTCAGAGGTAGCAGCAGCATAACTACAATATAAGACTGAAAACAGAATGCTAGTGGAGTAAAAATGTAACTTTCAATTTCAACTGGTAATCACAAATGTAACATGGCTAAACTGACAAGGCAACATAGCTTCCCTGGAATGACCAACAAAATACAAACAAATACGTCTTTTGCGCAAGAAACTTATTGATAGTGCACTCTAGTGGCTGTGGTAATTATGACAAGAGCAAAGGAGGAAGTGGTGTCGTTACAGGGAAGAGGCTTGTGTGAATGCAGGGGTCAACAAAACACCTGAACTAAAGGATAATTTTAGCTTATTTCCAAATTGTCTCCCATATATCACTTCACACTCACCACCTCTGCTGATTCTGGAAAACAAAGAGAGGCACAAAATGCCTGAGTTATTATTATTTTTTTTTCCCTTTTTACACGAAACAGTGTTTTTAAGTTTTGCACTGAATTAAGATACCTGGAAATTAGATTAAGGTTATGGGTTGACTTTCCAAGGTCATTCCTACTCTGATAGGGATCTCCTTCCAGCTATATTTGTCCTGTGAACCTATAATGTCACATTTCCTGAAGCTCTCCCAAAGATACTATTGAGAATGAAGGTTCTTTGAAGGTCCACCGAAGGCCCCCTGCAGTTTTCAGACAATAACTTTTTTTATTTATGTGGCTATGCAGCAAAACTTCAGGTAATCTTCAGGGAACATTCCCTGAAGATTATCTGAAGGTTTAACAAAATAACTTTCAGAGAACCTGAAGGTTTACTGGGTAGTCACACGAATAAAAAAAATATAGCCATCTTAAAATAATTATATTTTAACCATGGTAGACTTATTCAGGAGTGTAACCAAGAAGCTACAAGTCATCAATTTAAACCCAAACACTGATTTTTCCCAAAATCTAACCAAGCTGTTTTTGTGTCCAAATATACGGAAGCATAATGCATTCAATACATTACAGTTTTTTCCTGAATTATTGAGATAATTAGCTCAGAAATCCTTAGGAAAGACTTTTTTTCCTATAATATATATATAAATAAAATCACAAAAAAGCCTCTGTTGACGTGAACGCTTGATTTCACGAGCAATAATTCCCCCTGTCTAGTTTAATCCGACTTTCTTTTGGTTTAGGTTTGGTGGTGCATTTTTCTCTTGAGTAACCACAGAGCCTCCTGAGTGCATGTTAGATATATCATCTTATATCCTGAGGCTGTATTGATTCAGGTGATCCTGGATAAACAGTCTGTGACAGAACAGTCTATATTACTCAAAGATGCCAGTGTCTTCCATTGGTTTAAACTTTATTAGGGGTGGGGTCATCTTTGCTATGAAATCAAAATTTCAAGTCAATGGAGGCTCGTCACAGAGTCAGATGATATTTCAGCATCAGATGCTGACAGAGTGAAAATCTCCCATTTTGTGACTGCACAGCTCAGGGAGCATTTATAATGAAGAAGATCTCTGGAGGTCTGAACCAGCAGGAGGAGCCACCTGCTGAACTCAGCTTGATTGAGCTCTGTTTTTGTTTGAATCATCATCTGTCAGGGGAAAGATGAGCGAGTGTCTCAGATTTCTTTGTCCAAAGCACTTTTTCCATAAAAGATTGTGTTTCTGGCTTTGAGAAAAGATTCCAATTATGTAGAAAATTTTAAAAAAAAATTTTTTGTTAAAGAACTCTGTCCGTTTAATCTTTCTCTTTCTTTCATGTCTGTCGTCTGCGACATTTCATGTGACAAACCTGCTCATCATATTCTGACCATTACTAAGAATTCCTGCTCACCTCACATCTATCTAAAGATATGCTTATGATATGCTTGTTATTGTGTATTGTCCTTTTTTATTGTGCTTTGCAGACCAAAAATACATTTTGTTTCAGTGTGCTCACATAAGAAAAAAATATATTTACTGTCAGGTCCATAAGTATTTAGGCAATGACACTTTTTTTGTTGTTGTAATTTGGCCTTTTTATACCTCACAGTAGATTTTAAAACAAACAGTCAAGATGTGATAGAAATGCAGCCTTTCAGCTTTAATTGCAAAATGACATTAACTGTTTAGGAATAACAGCCATTTTTATACAAAATTCCCAATTTTCAGAGGTTCAAAATGATTTGGACAAACTAACATAGTTTTAAATTTAAGGATTGTTTGTAATATTTAGATGAAAATCCTTTTCAGTGACTGCCTGAAGTCTAGAACTCATGGATATCACCAAATGCTGTTTTCTACCTTGAGATGCTCTGCCAGGCCTTTACTGCAGCCGACTTCAGTTGCTGCTTGTTTGTGGGTTTTTCTGCATCCGTTTTGTCTTCAATAACTGAAAAGCATGCTCTACTGCGTTGAGATCAGCTAATGACTTGGCCATTGAAGAATATCCGCTTTCTTTGCCTTGAGAAACTCTTGGGTTGCTTTTGCAGCATGCTTTGGGTCATTATCCATTTGCACTGCGAAGTGCTGTCTGATCAGTTTTGCAGCATTTGGCTGAATCTGAACAGAGAGTACAGCCCTGTACACTTCCATCAGCAGTAACACCATCAATAAACAGTAGTGACCCAGTTCCACTGGCAGCCATACATGCCCACACCATAACATTGCCTCTATCATGTTTGACAGACGATGTGTGATGCTTCAGATCGGGAGCTGTTTCTCTCCTTCTCCATATTTTTCTCTTCCCATCATTCTGGTACAAGTTCATCTTGGTTTCATCTGTCCAAATAATTTTTTCCAGAACTGTGCAGGTTCTTTTAGATGTTTACTGACAAAGTTTAATCTGGCCTTCTTGTTCTTGAGTGTAACCAGTGGTTTGCACTTTGTTTTAAACCAGCTCTATTTCCATTCATGAAGGTGAATGTAGACAACAACGATGATACGTCTACCTCCTCAAGAGTGTTCTTGGTTACATGTTATGAAGTTGGTTTTCCTTAACCAAGGGAAGAATTCTGCAATCATCAGTTATCTTCCATGGTCTGTGGTGTTGCTGAGCTGGCCAATACATTCATTCTTTTTAAGGATGCACCAGATTGTCGATATTTTTGTATCTGAATTTGTTTGTCTTTTATGAACAAATTTAGACCAGCCTCAGACCGTGCGTATGAACAAATGATGAAGGTCTGGAATGTCTGGCTGTCTCAGAAAATTTCAAAACACATCTTTAAACTGAATACTACTACCACCAATACTAATAATACTAATTCTAATAATGCTTATTATTATTATTATTATTAACAACCTTTAATTTAAACATAATCCAATAGGCATTATTTTTATCTTATCTTTAAAAAGTTGCTGGATGTTGTCATTTACAGTCTTATTTCTTTGCACTATCCCACAAATACTGGAGAATCTGCCTTTTGGTTGTTGCTGGGTTTTTTTGTTTGTTTTGTTTTGTTTTCTGTCTTTTTTTTTTTTTTTTTTTTTTTTTTTTTTTTTTTTTTTTTTTTTTTTTTTTTTTTTTTTTTTTTTTTTTTTTTTTTTTTTTTTTTTTTTTTTTTTTTTTTTTTTTCTTCCATTGCTTTTTTTTCTGT
>VUQI01026428.1:0-15606 GCA_015106735.1 Paratilapia polleni
AAGACTGGTGGAGAGCATGTCAAGATGCATGAAAGCTGTGATTGCAAATCAGGGTTATTCCACCAAATATTGATTTCTGAACACTTCCTAAGTTAAAACATTTGTAATGTGTTGTTTAAAAATAAATATGAACTTGTTTTTTTGCATTATTTGAGGTCTGAAACCACTGGACCTTTTTTGGTATTTTGACCATTTTTAATTTTCTGCAAATAAATAAAAATATTTGTATTTTGGAATTTGGGAGTTATGTTGTCAGTAGTTTATAGAATAAAACAAAAATGTTCATTTTGCTCAAACATATACCTATAAATAGCAAAATCAGAGAAACTGATAATTTTGCAGTGGTCTCTTAATTTTTTCCGGAGCTGTATATATTTAAAAAAAACAAGAATGCAGTTAAGGGTTTGCATCGACTGCTTGTGCAAAGTAATCAAGCTCTGCTTTATTCTTTGCCGAAACCAATTCAGAGCTTATGTTGGAATGTCACAGCAGGCGTAAGATTTAATTACAGCTCTCTTTAACAGTTTAAATGTGCCATTGTTAATAATCAGTGTGTGCATTCCAGTCTTTGTTAATACTGTAATTATGAAACATGTTTACACAGCTTTATACTTTGTAACTGTAATTCAGAAGTTAACTCTTGTGTTTTTAATCTGTTTTATGTGTGAATGATTCTCAAGCAATGCTATGAGACAGATAAGCACTGACAAATAGAGAAAGCTTGATTTCATAAGAGCGCCCAGCTCAAATCCAATTTATTTCTTTTGTGTGTGTGTGTGTGTGTGTGTGTTTCAGTATGCTCACAGCAGCTTTGTTATACTCTCTCACTGTAACACATACAGTAGGAATGTATGTTTGTCTCAGCCACTTCCACTCACAGTTCAAGTCCTGTTAGAAAACAAAGTAATCAGTTAAAACTGAACTCACTGACCAATCAGTGCTATTTGTTACAATTGAGCAGTTTGAAGAACTGCTAAAATAACTCTACAATATATTATGCATTGCTGCTGTCCTGCTGTCATTATATTGCTATATGTAGCAGTATATTAGCAGTGCGTTTTATGCTTCAGTTAACTTTTTTCTTTTTGGCTAGCCTGCTGAATCACACTGTTAATGCTATTATTTTGTTTTTCTAATGTTTGTATGGGCATGTGCTTAATGTGATTGTTATGTGTGTTAGACAATAGACAAAGAAATGAAATGACAAGTAAAGGTCCCTCAGTAAAATATGTGAACTTACTATGTGAAGATCTCCTCTGAATCTGCATGAAACTGATTTACCTCTTACCTAACCTTACATTTTATTAGACAGCAGATTACCACAATAAGAGTTTATCATATATGCAATAACAAATTCATGAAATAATCTAAACAATTTTACAGATTATTATTGTAAATGAAGATAAAACGTATCAAAAATCATCTTAATTTTAAAGAAAGCCACACTTGTGTGGCTGTGTGGTAAAATACTTTCTGTTGAACAAGCATACATCTGAAAGTTAGCTGATACAGCTGAATCCCTGAGTCATTCATTTCGATCATCCAGGGGGCACAGAGCTGGTTGTATAAGACCATTGTTTGGTAGCAGTATTTTTTCAGACTGTATTGGCCGTTGCTCCATTGTGGATTTGTTTTGATTTATTTCATATTCTCAATTCTCAATTGTCAGCCTAACAAAACATTTTTCATTCATTTTTTTCAGGGAGAATGCACTGCTAGTCCAAAATATCCCCAACCAGTATCCCTGGACTTGTCTTTGGATGAGCTGGAAACCTTGTTGGCAAACAGTAGGGTTTAGTACTCCTTTATGCTGGAAGCAGGTCAGAGGGGATTTAAAATCAGTTACTTTAAGGTTAGTTGCTAAATTTGACTTTAATAAATTTACATATAATTTAAAAAAAATCCTAATACATGACTTTCCATTTTAAATCTTGAGGCTTAAAGGATTGGAAGTCTGGATGTAGCTGCAAGGGTAAAGAAAAGTAGAGCAACATTCCAACATAAGGTTATAAGACAATAGTTCTTTTGATTTAAGGGAATGAATACAACACTTAGTGAAGAAGGTCAGTGCTATATCTAAGCTACATACTAAATATGAAACCATTGGTGCCAGTCTTATTAGTGTAGCTCTACTGGCAGGAAAAAAAAAAAAAAAAATAAAATAAAACACACAGCAACTGCACCTCCAGATAGGTGCTAGAATTTGTTTACAAAAGACAGTGTCAAGCTAGTTGTCAAAACAGCCTTGCTTTCTACTAGAAAGTGATATAACTCTTATAAATATATAATATATAATAATAAATATCCCAACTCTTGTTCCTTTAACTGTTCCTTTAAAGTGTCAATTAATAATGTAGCACCTTAAAACATAGACTGTTTATAAAAGATTGAGAAAGCTTCCAGGTCTGTAAAGTCAAGTTAGCAATGAAATGCCTAAACATGCATTCTTTCAAATGGCCAGCAGGGGGCAACACTTCTGGTTTCACAAAAATCTCCAGTTGTATAAAGATCTATCTAAACTATCCTTCAGCTCCCTTCATCTCTGACCTCAGTAAGAAATTTCCTGCTGAGTTTACAGTTTTATTCACTAGTTTCAAGTCTTAATGAACACAACATGATGTTCATTTTGAAAATGTTGGTCCCCATTAGAGTCACAAAAGGATGATGAAGCAGGGTATGCTTTAGGCCTGTATTGTGACTGACAAATTGCTAGCATATGAGTGTGCAGTTTCTCTCAGTTTCAAAACACCAAGATGTTTTACACCAAGAGGGTTTACAACATGACTTCACCAAATAATTGATGACGTCACGGTGGCTGTGTCCATTTTTTATATACAGTCTATATGTAAAATACATGCGATACCCTAATCCCTAATAAGCCATAAAACCTTAAACATTCTTGTTTCTGCTTTACATCTGCAACAAATTTATTGTGATAATGTGGATTCACTGTTTGGTATTTATGATGTTTGAAGTTTGGAAATCTCACACCAAGAGCCCAAAAAGGATTTAAAGACCACATCGATTCATGCCAGACCACCTCCACAGGCCAATATATCTCAGCAATTATGTTTGCTGGGAACAGCATTTCATCATCCAAATACTTAAATCAAATTCACAGGAGGCTGAGAAAATTGTAGGGGATACAACTACAATATCTAGCTACTATAATAATGTCACATCATGAAATATTTGTATGTGTTGGCTAAAACAAACACAGTATAAAACAATAGTAAGAATCTGCAGCAGGAGAAAGTCTTTGATCCCTTTTATCCCTTATCTTTGTTTGGTGGTGAAGCACAGGCCTGGGCTTTGGTCCAACATACTATGTGTGCCATGCTTTGTTGCCTAGAAACCCCTGACCTAGCTCAGACTGGGGTCAGCTTCTGCTAATCAGGGTGGTTTTTTTGGGTTTTTTTTGTTTGATTTTTTTTCCCTAATCTGTGCTGCAGTCATCGCTTTGTCAGGCAGTGACTCTCGGCCAGTCCTCACACTGCAGATGGGTCTTGCCACTACATCAGGTTCAACTCAGGTACCAGAGAGATGCTGGATGGCACTCTCAGTGACAGTGTGCTTTGCACTTTAAGACTGGTGCTATGAAAGTGGTTTGCAGTGCAAAGCGTGCAAAGAGATGACAATTTTCACTCTAGGAACAGGGAAGCCATTGAACAAGGAAGGGAAGAACATATGAAGGCTTTGTCCTATGAACATTTAGCTCTCTCTCACACTTATGACACCCCCTAAAAATCAGTTTCATGACAGACAAAAAAAAAAAAAAAACACATCATAAAATACCTTTGTTTGCTGAATTCTTCAATAATCTTACATGTGAACAGAGCTTTAACCTCCAACTGACTGGAGTTTTTCGCACCGAGAGAACAACCACAAAACACCCTAATGAATACGTTTCATAGCGGATAAACTAAAATCCTCTGCCTGCATATCATCAGCCTGTCAGTGTGCACCTCTCCTCCCTATTCTCTGACAGCAAACTATGCCATTTCAATGGAGCGCCAGAAGTTGTACACGCTTCAGGGTTTGCTCACAAACGCAACCGAGTTCTTAATGACCTCTTCTATTATCACTTCACTGCTACTCCTCACACCTGCATTCAAGAATAATATTTACACTGTCTGTCATCATCACACGGTGGATGTGTGTCTTCCTGCCTTTGTGTCAGGGTCCAATGATGACTACCATTCTCCCCTTCTCTCAGGCGTCTTATTAGAGAAGGGAGTAGACGTGGTCTGTCTGTGTGAAACAGGTCTTTCTCAGGAAAAGTGGGAGCAGAGGGCTGAATACCAGCGCAGAACCAAAACCTCCCTGGTCACTCATAATACATCAATTAGGCGCAACTTGAATGCATGAGCATGGCCTTTGTGTGCGTGTGTGTGTGAAAAAGTGTGTTTGCTTTGTTCTGCTTTGTGCATTTGAGTGGAGACCAGTTAATAAATGAGTGGGTGTTTGAGGTGAGGATGTGTTATGATCACATATTGTTTGAATTTGGGTGGCATGTTGCATCGATCTTGTTATGAGCCACAATGTTATTGCTTGCATTTAGAAAAATAAGAGCATAATCATAACCCCCCTGGGATTTTAAACATGAGCAGGGAGAAAGAGGCAGAGGGAGCATTGAGAGAATGGGGGAGACGCCAATGTTTTCCTCTTCTGTTTTCGAAGTTTGAGAAGGCTTGGGAGTCATTTGTAATGAGAAAGACAACAACTGGATCATGATTCTTTGCAGTTTACACCCGTGAAAAGATCAGCACAGCAGGTTTTTGGATGCGGATGCATTTCCATGCATTTGGTACACCCAGTTTTTGGAAATTTGAGGCGCCTGTGCAGTTGCAATGTTTTATATGCTTTAGAGATTTTGATGGGAAAATGCAAACTCAGATAAGCACTGTTGCTCTGTGGCAGCTTGTCAGTTAACAACAGAGCAGCGCTGGTTTGCTTGGCTCATTCATTGTGTGTTCTTCCAGCACCTTCTCGTTGTAGGGTGTCAGTTACTGCCATTTTAACAAAGCCGCTTGTGCCTCGCACACAACGCATAATTTGTGACACACCGAGTTATGGCAATAGTGAGATTGACTATAACATATGGACGTCTTTAAATGACCCAAGGAACCCATCACATTCAAATGCACTAGGCAGATCTATTTTTATGCATGATTAGTAAGAATGGGGCATCTTTTCTCTAAAACTACAACCTTTTCTTAATCCTAATCAAATAGTTTTTGCTGCCTAAAACTAACAAGCAAAGATCTCAGAGTCTACAAGCCTCAGTTAGCATGCTAAATGTTAAAGTTCATGACAGTACAATTAAAATAGACTGAATTAAGTATGGCTTGTTTGGAAGGGTTGCCAGGAGAAAGTTTTTTCTCTCTAAAAAGAACATGGCAGCATGGCTTATGTTTGCAAAGTTGTATCTGAACAAACCACAAGACTTCTGGAACAATGGACAGACGAGACCAAAGTGGAGATGTTTGGTCATAATGTACAGCGCCACATTTGGCAAAAACCACACTCAGCATATCAGCACAAACACCTCATACCAACTGTCAAGCACGGTGGTGGAGGGGTGATGATTGGCTTGTTTTACAGCCACAGGACCTGGGCACCTTGCAGTTATTGAGTCAAACAGGAACTCCTCTGTATACCAAAATATTCTACAGTCAAATGTGAGGCCATTTGTGTGACAGCTAAAGCTTGGCCTAAACTGTGTCATGCAACAGGACAATGATCCCAAGCGCACCAGCAAATCTACAACAGAATGGCTGAAAAAGAAAAGAATAAGGGTGTTGCAGTGACCCAGACCTCAACCTGATTGAAATGCTATGGTGGGACTTTAAGAGGACTGAACTGAAGCAACGTTGTAAAGAAGAGTGGGCCAAAATTCCTCCACAACGATGTGAGAGGCTGGTGAAGTCATACATAGAACGATTCCTTCAAGTTATTGCCGGTAAAGGTGGTTCTACAAGCTATTGTACTACTATGTAATACTGCAGGACTACAGGACTGCATGGAGTCCTGGGAAAACTTTGTTTCACATGACTGTAGCTGTTACAGGTGTGCACTTTCCTACCAGACACTGTACAAGCCAGTCAAGATAGACACCATACCCACACAACTATACAGTACACTAATGTGTATCCAAATATAAAAGTATATAAAACATAACAGGAAAGGTTACATATGAGGGTCATATTCATTTAAAAATAAGCTTAAATGTTTTACAACTTAAAGCTCTGAAATCCGTGAATGAGCTTCTTTTAATTGGGTTTTGTATTTCTCGGATTAACTGCATCTAAAGAGAGTTCCTGCTAGATGCTGCAATAGTCAGCCGCTTGAAGGAAGTGACTCATAAGAATTACAAGAAATACTATTTCTAATTTGCAGAACTTTGCTGACATTGTCACTTTTCAAACATACTTGTAGGAGAGGTGGCATTGAAGCAAACGCTTCACAAAAACATAATGAAGAAGAGAACCAGTAACAACGCCTGCTCAGGGTCCCTGAAAAACAAAAACACAGATCTGGTGCACTGTTATTAGACACTACTACACACAGCACCAGTCTTATAACATATGATCAGCCTCGTTTCATGAATGTACAGTATTAGCATAGAGATGATAAGCCAAAAACAGGAAAATCTTGCAATATATGTTGCAATTCATTTCTGACTTCAGAAGCTAGTTCATCCATTGCTTTATATCCTGTGTCCTACAGTTTGCAACAGACAAACAAGAACAAACCAACTGGTTGTGTATCTCCTGTGTGCACACTCTAGGCTGGAAAAAAAAAGTTATTTTGATATGAGTGCAAAAATACATTTATGAAAAACAAAAACAAAAAAAAATTTGCAAATGTAATTATTCTGTTTATTGGCGATTATCTTTTTTTTTTTCTTTTTTTTTTTTTTTTAAGGATCAGCATGAAATAGCTCAGATTAAATCCTTTGGGTAAAGTATGAAAAATATAATGACAATTAATTTTGATTTAGAGAGCGATGAATTCACAAATGGAAATGTGAAAAACAAATGCAGCACAGAAGCCGCCACTGAGATGTTTTCCCTAATTTGTTGTTTATAAGGGTGTGCTGAGATTCCCTGTAAAGTGCAATAGATCTCAATTTACTAATAAATGCATCTCCACTCAGCATTCTCAGTATTGTCTTTATTATCACTGAGGACAGCAAACAGAACGCCCAGTTGGTGGAGAACTTAAGGGGCCACCAAACCTGCACACTGTCATCTCTTGATGTGTCTTTGCTGTCATCTAGTGGACACATAGGCAAATGGATTATTTGGTGTAATAAAATCTCTGTGCAATAGGGGTCACTGTAAGGTCATTTTTTTTGCAGTTTTGTTTGTTCTCCTTTTTAAAGGCCACTTTGGATTAGTGTGGGAACGAACATGCCCTGTGTATAATGACCGCTAGATGTCAGTAAATAACTGTTTGCATCAGGTGCATTATTTGGAACCACTCACTCATCCCTTTTGTTAATAGAGAAGATGAGGTTACTGATTTTTGTTGACTGACTCAATAGCCACCTCTGCCTCCTCACTCACTGCATCTCCCCCATTTACATGTTTTCCTCTCAGGGGCTTTTAGATTCCTTTCAGAACACTCACATGGGAAGCGTCTGGGGTTATTTACGCCGGCATGCAAATTTAAGACTCACTGTGTGAAAACAAAACAAACAGCAGGACTCATTTGCAGAGGGACACAGACGTAAACGAGGCAGGAAGTTGTTGCCAGTGATGATTGCCAGTTTCATTCCTTGGCCAACTCCTCAAATTTTGGGAGGAGCTTGATAACAATTTTGGGCAATTGGTTTTAGAAACTATATATAAGTGTATGTGTGTGTTT
Source organism: Paratilapia polleni (assembly GCA_015106735.1). Classification (NCBI taxonomy): domain Eukaryota; kingdom Metazoa; phylum Chordata; class Actinopteri; order Cichliformes; family Cichlidae; genus Paratilapia; species Paratilapia polleni. Next base: position 7,873 of record VUQI01026428.1, read on the forward strand.
TTACACTGTTGATGGTCACACAGAGTATTTTCTTCTACTTTCAGGGGCCAGCAGCGGGGGCAGGACAACACCTCTCTCACTCTCCCTGCCCTGCTCCCTCCCCGCCCTCCTCATCTTGCCATCCATCCCTCTCCTCAACTCAGCTCTCTCCTCCAGAGTGGATATTTTTTTTTTCAGGGCTGTGCACATAGCACCCCCAACCTCCCCTCTCCTCCTCCTTCTTCTTGGACAGCTTTGCTCCACCAGCTCCGCACTGTGCCGGCCTTGAGAGGAGTAAGGGAGCGGAAAGAGGAGCTAGAAGAGAGGATTTGCTGAACCGAGGAGAGACAGACAGGGGAGAGGGACCATGGCTGCTCTCTCTGCCTTCCTGAAGACCTGGGTTATCCTGCAGACCTTGTGCCTGGCTTCGGCTCAAGTGGTGAGTGGACAGAAGAGGTTGAGACCTGTTCGGCTCAGGCTTACCTCTGTTATTCAGGGGGTTCAGGGGATAAGGGCCCTCGGAAAGGGCCGGGCGGCTTTGGATATCTTGAGGTGATCTTATAGGTTTTGTGCGATCTTGGGCTGGTTGAAGGGATCAAAATACTGGAGCCTGGAAACAAAGATCTGTGATGACCACCTGGCTTTATAGAATGAATGTAAAAGAAAAAGTGTTCAAAATGGGTTTTCAGCTGTGGAAACTATCTTTTGGATCTTTCATGGATCATCCTTATCATGTATGGACTCTTATCTCTTTCTAACTGAGGAGCTCCTTTTGAAGGGATGGATTCATCATTCCCTGGGCTACCTTTACAGGGGCCAAGAGGAACACTATTTATCCAAGAATGATGGAAAAAACTGATTTTGTTTTAAATGTATTTATTTATTGTCAGGTTTTTTGGGCCAGTCTTTGCAATTGTGGCAGATAAAAATAAATAAATCAGTGTGCACTGACACAGACACACAAACTTTGTCCACTGAGCGTGAAAGCCCCCATTCAAACAGACACCTACATGTTATCTTCTGGACTTACAAGAGTTTTCACTTTCAGGGATCATTCTATTTTTATTTTTTATTTTTTATCACCTGAAGAATTCAGAGTTGGATTTATACTTTTATCATTTGATGGACTGACTCTTGCACTAAAATGTTACAGGCAGTGGGATGGAGAAAGTGAGGGGATGAGGTGGGGGAGGTGGGGGTAAACAGTGCCAGTCTCATGACCCCTCCTCCCACATTCCTCCTCAGTCCTTTGTATTTACCCCGTCACATATGCCAGTTTTATCGCATTGCTTTGCTCTCTGTTGTTTTGTTTGATTCAGTCGACTTTCAGCGGCTGTTTTGTGCGCAATTCCCTACAATGTAATAACCCCACCAGTATTTACTAATATGATGCAGGTTAGGTTATCAGTAATGTTACCTACGTGCATATTTCTTCGTTTGGAAAATAAAAGATACATCAAACGCGGTTTAAAGGAATCCCTGACAATGAACACCCACTATGATATTTCTATTAACATTAAAAATCTATTTCTTCTATATTCTACACTGCTACTGCTACTGTTTGCTACAGGGTATTACAGAGGGTGAATTGGTAAACGCGGCTGTTTGACCTTTTTCCTTTCTGTCTGTGTTTCAGAGGGGTCCACCTGGACCTCAGGGCCCACCAGGCCCACCCGGCCCCTCTGGCACTCCTGGGTCTGACGGCATTGATGTGAGTATCCACACAGGTTTTTCCTAACAGGTTTTTCACAAAGATCCTCATTGTGTTGCAGAAATACCAAATCAGGGGGTGCAGCGCAGTACTGGAGTCGTACCAGCAGAGAGCACTGCGAATGAAAACACACATACACAAAAGAGCTCTGTTCCCAGCAGAGAGAGGGGTCTTTGAGAAGAGATCCTTGCCTCAGACCTGAGTTTGGGTCACAGTAATGTGATACATGCGAGTTATTCTAAGGGTTAAGAACAGGCAAGTTGTGCAAACGTGTTGGAAATGGAAGCTGCTGTGCTGAGCAGGAAACAATCTGGTTGTGTAGAGATAACATGCTTGGTGGCTCAATCCAAAATCGAATGTGAAAAGTCTTTTTAAAATCAGTATTTTACCTCCCCAAAACCAAATAAAAAGCCCTTTATCTAACAATAAACTGTGTCAGCCGAGCATATTATTAAACCTCTCTTTGTAGATATACTTCACTCTTGGCTCACTCATCCAAAGGCTTGACGGTGGGATGTAAGCCTGATAGAAAATCCAGCCACTGTAGGCACACTTCAGAGTTCATCTAAAGATGAAATGTCAGCACTGGGGGAAATTGATTAACATCTGCCCACTGTGGTCAGTGGAACATTAATGTTGCAGTGCAGTATGTATTCATGTGGCACATTTTCATGTTCTCTTCCAAAATTTGGAATGTGATTAAGATGCCTAATGTCATTTCTATGAGATGATGCATAGTGATGAGGGTGATAAATATGATACAGATATGGACAGAAGGGGTAACTGTAAAGCAAGAGTTTATTAGATGTTTTTATCCATGTCATATATGTTTATAGTTTGGTTAACATGTGCACTTTGTCCCTCGGCAGGGAGAGAAAGGACGCCCTGGTCCCCCGGGCCAACTAGTAAGTTTGTACTATATTGTGCTGATTTAATGTTGCAGCAACTTTAACTTGGGATTTACCTGAATCTGGTTTTCTTCATGACAGTACTGTGTATTTTACTGTAGGGGCAAAAGGGAGAGCCAGGTGAGCCAGGTCCTGATGGACCACCGGGAGAGAATGGCATTGATGTAAGTAAACTGACTGTTGTGCTGTTTTTTAGGTGGAGCTATAGGTTTTTAAATCTACCCTGAACCGCTTTTGACCACTGGAGGCACTTGTTTTGCAATATGTTTAATGAGTTCTTTGTATAATTTGTTGCACCATCATATACAGGATGATGCACCAATACAATACCCTGTGAGTTTATGATAATGCAGTCTGAAAACCCAGCAGGCAGTCACCTGGCTTATTGCCGGGTGCTGCCGATGTAGCCAGGATATCAGGTTCAAGACTTCCTGTTGCACAGGCCACTGTTTACAAAAGCAGATAATTTTTTGGGCATCATATTACAGATAGTTTTGAGATTGCATTTCAGCAAATCAAATGCCTCTTTTGCTTTCTACAAGGAGTGTTTACCTGCATGCAGCCACATCCTGCTGAAACATGACTGGCCAATAAAATGCACGCTACAAGCAGTGTATAAAAGGAAACCAGAAAGCTTCTGGATTCTGTAGTAAAATATCTTGTACCTTGCAGATTATTCATTTTCCTTTGCAGATATCTGCTCATAGGGATTTGTGCTCAAAGGGGCTAATTGTTTATTTATTTTTAATTTTGGGCCTCTTTGCCAATGTGATCAAAAAGTCCCAATTCACTGTAAACTTATAATAGGTTTTTCCATAGCTTTCAACAGAGTACATGAAAGTCATCAGCAGTAAAGTTTGCTCAGCTGCCTTTGGAGTAAATACGGTTACATGAGATGTTAGTATTTTAGTAGCTGTTATGATGTTTAATAGAGTATACATACAACAGATTTCACCCTAAGAATGTACACGATGGATTTCAAACATTTTACAGATTTCTACAGATTTTTTTATGCCAATGAATGTGGGTTTTTAACTGTCTAATAAGAGCCTTATTGTCATGACATTGCAAGTCCTAACTATCGTGATCATTTTGCTTTTTGACAGTAATCACAGGTAGTGCAGGGATAAAGGTACACACATGGATTTAGTATAACTGTGTTCTAGCTTTTAGTGTGAGTTGCTGCTTCAGAGGGAACTTGAGCATCAATGCCAAATGGTCACATGCTAAGAGAAGCACACACACACACACACACACACACACACACACACACACACACACACACACACACACGCACACACGCATGATAAAACAGCCAGCCTGAAAAGTACTTGAGATTGTGTTGCCAAAGTGATGTCATGCTGGCATAAAGACAATACAAATTAATACTACACACACTTTATATATACAGCCAAAGTGGACTCATAGTCTCTTTTTATCACATCTATTATAAAGCTTCCTTAGAATATTGTAGTAAAACAACCCACCATGAACTCCATTATGATTGTTCAACACAATATGCTGCAGAGGAGACTGGTAAAGTACGGCGACGGTTGGTAATATCAGACAGCTTGGACCAAAGTGAAATATCTCAAAGAGTATGAGCCTTTTTAAACAGCACACACTTTGACTTGTAGCTAGAAGCAAAAATAAATCTAACAACTTTAATGATGGCTCAGTTCCATTCTGTCTCCCAGTATGACATTTCAGTGAGAAAGTATCCACAATACCAGCACCTTGAAATCTCTGAAACAAATAGCCTGATTGCTATGAGACAAAATGAGAAGCATGGCAACATACTAACCTTCAGATCAAGGAACAATAGAGAAGTCACTGCTCAGCTGAACAACATCACAGGGCTTGAGAAGCCAAGAGGCTGAAACATTTCTGATTCAGTAAAAGCATGTTTTTTCCTTTTGCAGCATCTCATGAGAAAAAAATTTTTAAATTTGGCCCAACCAGTTCTTTCCATTTTTCCAGTCTGTAACGCAGTGTCAACTTCCAGAGATGAAAAAATGAAGACAACACAGAAGTGACAAAACTGCAGCTCCTCTGATGGCCACCTATGGCTGCATGTAGAAATAATAGAAAGGTAGAGGTAGTAGTAATCTGAAGGTTACTTGGTTTTAATGTAGATGCTGGCATTGCCTTGTATTTCTGAGACTGTCTTTTGTACACGACCCCAGACCAAAAAGAAAAAAAAAGCATAATAGAGAAAAAAATTAGCTTTAATTAACATTTGAATGATAATTTGTTCCCAGCCATATATTAGAGAAGGTAAAGAGGCTAGAGTGCACAGTTATTTGGAAATGGCAAAATAGTAAAAACATTTCGAGCCATTAGATGACAACATCAGTATTCATTCTGTGCAGCTGAGGGTTCTGCCTGCTTTGGACTTTGGACGTATGCTGTACGTGGCCCACATGATCACAAGGTAGAAACAGTGCTTGTGTTTTTGTAACTACTTTTCCATTGGCTGATCCAGAAAAAACATAACTTTTTATTGGGTGATCACTCCTACCCCCAGTCACTGCTAGCCTGGTAGTGTATACTATACATACCAGACCATTTCCATCTACAGGTACACCAAGTGATCTGACTTGGACCTCCAACCAGAAGAATCTAAGTCCTGTCTGGGACCTTTTGAACAAACTCATTCACTTTCTTTTTTGACTTTTACATTTCTGCAGCTGTTTGGTTAGGGTTGGTTGCTACAACTACGTGGTTAGTTTTAAGCAACAAAACCAGGGGTTAGCTGAGGGATTTACCCTTTATAGTCTCATGGCATCGATTTTAGACATTGAGGGACTTCTACTGACTCTGTCAAACTACTCTGTACATTTAAAAATGACCCTTAAAGGGTACCCGGTGTGTTACAATGTGACATTTATGGGTCCTGACCAAGGGTCACTAAGCTGATTTGACTTGTCAAACCTGTTGTCATTCCCAGGGTGTCAAAAACTGCCTTTTTTTCAAAGCTGCTGGGATCTCACAGATACACACAAAATGTCTTTTTGGGCCAGTGTGATGTGCACACCAGGTTATGACAGTAGTGAGACAGATATCTCACACCAACTTGGTCACATATACTAGTTCATCTCAAAAATTAGACTATCTGAAAAAGTTTATTTTTTTGTAATTTCTCAAGTTAAGTTTTGATAATATTATCACATTCACTAATCTCAAGTTAATATATAAATGTTTACATAAACGGGCTCCCCAGGTGCTCAGTGACCTTGTGGTTCCTCTTAAAGTTCTGGGTTCAGTAACGTGCAGTGCATCAATTGGAGATTGCAAGGTGCCTTTACGAAAATCTTCGTTTGGGCAAACGGCATTCTCTGTTCGGTGTATTAACATGTGGAATACTTTGCCTTCAGAATTTAAATTGGAGCCTAATTGGGATAATTTTAAAATTAAACTGAAACAGTTTTTCAAGATTAATCAGTCATGCAACCATGAATAATTTGCTGTTTTCTGTTCTGGTATAGTTTGTGCCTTGTGGTACCTTGTTGTATTTGACTGTTGTGTTTTAATGTGTGTATTTATTATATAGGTTGTGCATGTTATTGATTTTCTTGTATTTTAAAGGCCCAACTAGGGGCGGGCATTGCAAATTAGCTTAGGCTATAAATGCTGTGGTGTGTTGCATGATTCATGTAACATACTTGTCCCTATGTAAAACGAAACTAAACTAAACTAAATTTAATTTGATATGTATTTCATATATTCTATAGTCATTACATGTAAAGTGAAATATTTCATTTTATTTCGGTTAATTTTGATGATTTTGGCTTATAGTTCATGAAAATCAGAAATCCAGTATCTCAGATTATTAGAATATTTCCTACAATAAATCACATAAAGGATTTACAATACAGGAATGTCCAACTTCTGAAAAGTATGTTTATTTATACACTCAGTACTTGTCTGGGGCTCCTTTACCATGAATAACTGCAGCAGTGCAGAGTGGCATGGAGGCGATCAACTTGTGGTACTGCTGTTGTGTTATTGAAGCCCAGGTTGCTTTAATAGCAGCCTTCAGCCCAACTGTAGTTTTGGGTGGGGTATTTGTCACCTTCCTCTAGACAATACCCCACAGATTCTCTGTGAGGTTCAGGTCAAGCAAGCTGGCTGGCCAGCACAGTAATAATATGGTCAGCAAACCATATGGTAGTAATTTTGGCAATGTGGGCAGGTGCTAAGTCCTGCTGGAAAAGGAAATCAACATCTCCATAAAGCCTGTCAGCAGATGGAAGCATGAAGCACTCTAAAATCATTTTCTGATTAAACATCAACACAAGCAGATGACATGTCACCCCTAATCATCACAGACTGTGGAAAGTTCACACCTTGGATTCTGTGTCTCTCCGCTCTTCCTCCAGACTCCAGGTCCTTGATTTCCAAATGAAATGCAAAATTTACCTTTATCTGAATAGAGGACTTTGGACCACTGAGCAACAGTCCACTTCTTTATCTCTTTTGCCCAGGTAAGACGCTTATATGTTGCCTCTGGGTCAGGAGTGGCTTGATAATAATAGTAATGCAACAGCCGTAGCCCCTTTTCTGAAGACATCTGTGTGTGGTGGCTCTTGATGCACTGACACCAGCCTCAGTTCACTCTTTGCAAAGTTCTCTGAACTTCTTGAATCAGCTTTTCTTGACAATCCTCTCAAGGCTGCAGTCGTCCCTGGTGTTTGTGCACCTTTTCCCACCACAATCTTCCCTTCCAGCCAACTTTCCAGCCAGCCTTTTCAGCATTGATCTTCTGTGGCTTACCCTCCTTGTGGAGGGTGTAGATGATCATCATCGGGACAACTATCAAGTCAGCAGTCTTCCTTGTGATTGTGGCTGCCTGTACTAAACTAGACTGAGAGATACACAGTATTTATACTGTCTGAATAATAATTTACTTAAACTTGAAATGAAATATTCTAAAAATATAAGATACTGGATTTCTAATTTTCATGAGCTGTAAGACATAATCATTAAAATTAAAACCAAAAAGGCTTGAAATATTTTCAAGTTATGTGTAATGAATGTGTAATGAATACAGAATATATATATATATATATATATATATATATATATATATATATATATATATATATATATATATATATTTATTTATTTTATATT
>VUQI01026428.1:32927-51905 GCA_015106735.1 Paratilapia polleni
CCCAAAAAAAAAAAAAAAAAAAAAAAAAAAAAAAAACCAACTGATTAAAACAGAGAAAGTTTTTTTTTTTTAATTGCCAGTCAACAGACCCCAAGTGGTTTATCACCTCAAACCTGGTGGTGAGAAATTGTGCTATTTAATAACCACTAAAACCCTAAATATAAATCTTTATCATAATCAAACCATCTTTAGAATAATTCAGTTAACCTCACATCACACTATTCAGTGGCATTTGTGTTTGTGTTCACAAAGGTGTGTAGTATCATCTACATCTAGGTTTTGTTTTGGTTTTCAACTCACAACTAGCATATGTAACACTGTCTCATAGAAATTAAATTCCTTTACAACTAAATTGCTTTTCCAATTGCATTATGGGCAGCACAATTCCTGGCTGGATTACTTTCTGAATAATAATGAAGTCTTGCTTTTATAAACTGCGTCAGACATAACATTGGTTGGAGTGGATGGCAAGTATACAAAGCATACAGCTGTAACATCATGGCTTGCATCCAGAGTACAGACACCTGTCTAGGTAGTTTTAAGCATCCAAAGCACTCCGGTTAAGATTAGGAAAATATGGTCTTAAATAAATATAAGTAATCACACTGTGTCTCAAATCACGAGAGACTTTTTTCTGTATGAGACCAAACCACAGTCTTTCTGTAACATTAACCAAGTGCTGCAAGTGCTTAAATGTAGTCATTAAAAATGAATTAATGCTCTACCCAACAACAGGATATTGTACTGAAGAAGACTTGCCAAATAGGCTACATCAGTTAACAATGGTTCAGAAAAAGTTGCAATTAACTTCCTTTCAGAATGTATTTGCCATTGGCATGTATCAGAACACCTGCACCCATTGCACATGCACTCAACTACTCCCAGGGTTAATGTACATCCAGGGCCAGATGCATAAAAGTCTGTGTAAATATTTGTGCTCAAAGGCAGAAAGGCAGATTTATAAAGCCGTGCATACCCATGGCGATTTTTTTTTTTTTTTTATAAATCTCAATAATGTGAGTGAAATCTTATGGACATATGTACAATTGGATTTTCACTCCCATCTGGAGCCATTATTGGATGTAGACACTCCCTTAATTAATCATTTAAAAATCACTGTTTGCACCACATGTTAGTTAGACATAAAGAAAATGGCGGCAAAGAACAACGTGACCAAGTGTAAAATTAAAAAGCTCACTGGCCAAGTGGAGCAAACACAGCGTATTTTAGTCCATCCATCTGCAGGATATCAGCCACTTAACAAATTTGTGAAACAGCTTTGTACTTTGAGAGACAACAGAAGAACCAGAGATACTTAATACTGAGCACTATCACTAGCACTAGCACTGTAGAGCCTGTGAGACAAAAAAGTTCACCAAAGCTCAAACTTAAAGAAAACATAACAATAGATCATTTCTATCAATTCCAATGATACCTGCAAACATACCTCTGAGAGCAGTTGTTTGTATTAATTTCTGTTAATAGATATAAATAAATACAGGCTGCTTTTAGACAGATATTGTTGAGAATTTGTTATTGGAAATCTCATATGAAGATAGGCATTGCCTTCAAAACTGTGTACTCTCTTACGTTTTTGACATGCAGTGAGACACACTCAAACTGAAAAGTGTCAAAACATGAAAATCCTCCTACAAGTACAGATTCTTTCTGCTCTCACATGTATGTAAAGAAAGAAGTAGCAGCCAGACACTTAGAGAAACCGCATATGTTGTGGCTTTAATGAGAAACAAGTCATGCATAGTCTTTACAGTGATTCTCTGAGCCTGCAGTGTTAGCAGGCGTAGAGCAGTGAACAGTTTCGGTCTGAGGGACATTAATTTATCTCCTGCACAGAGTTAGAACAGACTGAAATATCTGAGTGACATGTCACATGTATGACCTCACACTGTCACACTGTACCATTTGTTTTAGGTCTTGTCATCTCTGTGTTACGGTGTCTGACAAAATATGTCAGCGATGTCGAGAATTGTTGTTGTGTGGACTTCAGCTCTAGAAGAGGCAGTGCTGGTTTGTGGGTACGCCACTTTGATCCAGACGTAGATGTCACAATAACTGTTAGATCAATTGCCATGATTTTGTGCAGACATTTCCTCCATCCTGAGGTGAACTTTCTTACTACTTTGCATTGTCAAGTCATTACAACCAGCACCAGTAAACTGTAGCTATTTCATGTCCAAATGTTCTGACAGAATAGACTGTATTTCTGTATTTCCTCACATCATGACAGACACTTTTGATAGACTATGGGCTGCAAATGCACTAATTTGACACCACCAGTTGTTATATTTATTTTACTACAACTGCTTAAGATCAAGTCCACAGTCATACAGTTTGGTAAAAGGCTGAAATGAGGCACAGTGGTGCTTTGATTGATAAACAATGCTAATGTCAGCAGGCGAACTTGATCCTAGTGGCAAGGTAAGTAAGTACCTGGTAAGTACCATGTTAACATTGTTAATTAGCACTAAAACAATACTTGTTCACAATGATTCACTGTATTTTTGAAGCTACTTGGTCACAAACCAAAGTATTTCCTGAAAACTAATTTCCTATTTAACTACCTCCATCTAAAGGACTATTCTAACTGCACATTTCTCACAATCAAAGCTGTTCACACTGAGAAACACTTTGATTACATCACTACAAAAACAGTTTGAGATGGAGAGTTCAGCTATAAGCACATCCGATATGACCTCCAATGCTGAACCACCAGAAAGGTCCAGGGAGTATCACAGTTCATTCACGAATTCCATTTTTAACACATTGGATTTGAGCAGAATTACTTTAAATGGTTGAGTTAAATATGAAATTAATTAGATGACATCTAAACACTGTTCACTTCATTACATGACACAATTTTTACTTCTGCTAAGCAATCTTATGTCCAAATTCCTCTGTATCAGTCGCTCATACCATACCATGGCCTCCAGCTTTTGGGCGCCATGGTGAGGGAGACCTGTGTCAACTGGCAGCAGATAAAGGACACATACAGTATATTCCAGTGCTAAAGAATGAATCTGGGCAAAAACTGTTCAGGAATTCAAGAAACAGAAACTCCATTGGAGCACTGGATGGCAAACCAGTTTCTGGTTGTGGTTTTTGTCAGCTTTGTAATGGCTCTGATTGTTCCTACACTCTCTTTCTGTGTAGCTAACCATTTTTTAGTGTTTTTTTGTTGCATGTAAATAAGTATTTACAGGCTCTTGTCCAGTATTGCTGCCTACATTTGCCCTACATCCTGCCTTTTTGCTTCTTCTGTCATTGGCCTACCTCTGTGAATGATTGGACTGGCGCCCAGTCCTGCACACCAATCTACCATCAGCAGTAATCCCAACACCTCTTCAATAAAGGGCAGCTAATCTGTCAGTCAGGGCAGCTGTGATATGGTGTGAGCAGCTCGCCACTGTGTCTTCTTTTTGTACTTGTTTGTTAGTTTGTGCCTTCACCTGTATTCACTAGTTCGTACTCTGTGCTACTTTGTTTCTAGGTGTTTGATTCGTGTGATCGCTGCGTACCGTGCCTGCTCACAGTTAAGCACACCATAGGATTTGATAGGACAGTGTGTCACCACTCCTAAAAATGGCCCCAATTAATCTGCAAAATGCATAAAATCATGAGCTTGACAATCTAAAGCATAGCACTCAGATCTTTAAATGCAGTGTGGGTGTTTGGGCACGGTGCAGGCAACCATACCTAGTATGAGTACACCCTAACTTTAGCTCCTAAATTGATACTTAACTTTCCAGAACAAATTATGTTCTCATTGAACAAAAATTGAGCGATGATTGATCTTTTCCTAAAGTCTTTAGAAGCAAACTCACTTCTCCATTTGTGACTTCCTATCTCTATTTTCCCTCCAGGAGTTATGAAATAAGAGTATTCTGTTGAGTCATCCATAATAATTACTATTTTGTGGCCATGAAAGTCAAAGGAAAAGTTTGCCTGGTAATGCAGTTTGGCTGAGAATGATATGAATCCTGTGCCTGCTTTGGCTGCAGACCGGAGCCTGACAGTCTGACAGCTCAAGTGAGACGCTCTGCTGCAGGGCTGACTGCTAACAATGAGAGAAATGTTAGTTCCTCCTTACCAGCCCTTCATCTGTCTATTAGCATCACACCAGTTGCCAGTAATTCTGCTGACTCATAATCAAAAACCTCCCAAGTCAGAAAATTACATTAAGCTATAAAACACTCATAAATGAACTTTTCCACGCAACATAATTAACTACATTTTCTTTGACATGGCATTAAAACATTGCCAGTTTCTTCCGTGTTAACTACATTAATATGAGGATTCATGGGAGGCAGCCCTAATCAGCAAATTAAATCATCAAAAGAAACTGTACTGCAACAAAGGAGCAATTAAAACATTTATCTGTAAGCTTTAACCCCTTATCACATATGAACACATGCTGAGTGCCGAAACTAGCAATAAAAAAATGAATGCACACATTACTGATGAGAAGAAAAACTCATCATTCACAATGAAATATGTCAGTCTTATGTAGATTGGAAGAATTGCTGCTGGTTACATCACATTTACTAATGGACCTAGAAGGAGACATGTGGAGTATGTGATGAGAATATCATTAATGGATCATATTTGCATTTCAAAATAGGGAAAATACACTGAATGGCATACTTTTCTTTACAGACATTCTCACTGAGAGAATATTAAGTGATTTAAAAAAAAAAAAAACAAACACACAAATTATTATACTCTTCTTCCTTTCCTTTTTGCCTCCAGCACTCAGGGTGGGCTGAGAACTTTTCTAAATTTCTCAAAGATTTTTTTTTTAGCCAGCACAGCATTGCTTTTTTCCTTAAAAAAAAAAGTGCCTTACCTAAACCTCAAGTCACACAAATTCTGTAAGACAATTTGGATGTACTGTAACAAGTCATGTAGAGTTTAAAAACTATTTTGTATAACAATTGGCTGACAGCAGCCCTTTCCCTTTCTAAATTATAGTGGCAGTGTTTCACCACTTTCTCTGTAGCTATCAACGGACAAGAGTCACAGTCCCTATGGGCACTGGAAGGTTTTGTCACTTGAATGGATATCATTATTGGGCATTTGCTAAAACGGCTGTTGTTCCTCTGCCAAGGCGGAGAGCCAAGCGGGAGCCTCAGCAGAGGTTTGTTTGCTGTGCTGTTTGTTGGTTTCTCTGTCAGCAAGATTGTGCAAAACCTTTATGAAAAATGGTGGAAAGGTGGAACTTGGGCAAAGAAAGAACAATAGAAATTCAGCACGGATCTGGATAACTTTATTTAAAAAGACATGGCATTGGTGCTGGCACTGATATAGGTCATGGCCTTAGAAGATGACTGCACTCTATACATGACCTCCTAGTTTTTCTTGAGAAGAAAGTCTCTTTGAATTGGTTGGAATTGCAATAAAGCTGCTGCATTAACATTACAAGTGCATACCTGCAAATAAAGAGACATTTACTGATGTTTTATTTCATCTTTGAAATTGCAACAGAGGTTGTATTTTATTGGCTAAAAAAAAATAAGCACAGAACACAAAGATTTGATTATATTTTTCACACACAATAAGCCACTCAATATCCCTGCTGTGCCATTAGTTACTGGGTAGGACTCACAGTACTACTCCTTTCCTACACTAAGGCTATCCATCCATCCATCCATCCATTTTCTTAACCAATTCAGGGCTGGAGCCTATAACAGCTGTCATTGGGCGGTACATCCTGTCCAGTTTATCACACGGTTATACAGAGAAACAGAGCATTCACACTCATTCATGTCGGCTGTCTAACTGTGGAAGGAAGCCAGAGTACCTGCAGGCACAGGGAGAACATGCAAACTCCACAGGTGGTGGATTCGAACACAGAACCTACTTGCTCTGAGATGACAGTGCTACCCACTGCCCACACTAGGGCTAGTAAAAAAAATTTAACACCTGCAGTACCTACAAAGAGCACTTTCTTGTATCGCTTCCTGAACTTGTGCTTTTGACCTGATTCGAAGAGCTGCTTGATGTGATGTTGAAGTGCTGCTCTGTTTTCTTTCTGGAGTTCTTGCACCTTCACCTTCCAAAAACAGATCGATCTACAATCACTTGACCACACACACGTGTGTTCCACTGAACAAATTATTTCACTTTTTAAAATCATCTGACTGAATCATGTTTTCATTCATTTTCATTTTCATTTAGTCATATTTTCATGTTTGTTGATCAGTGTCAAATCACACATGAAACAATAAAATGTCAAGTTCCGGGGGGGAAGGGTGAATAATTTTTTGGTTAGGCACAATGTTTTGTGTGACAGGCCGTCGTTTCCTAATAATGTTCCATGTTTTAAAGTTGTATTGTATTGTTGTATACAATACAACCAACAGTAATGGAAACAACAGTAACTCCAAAAAAAAAACAAAAAACTACACAACTGTTAAGAACAACAACTATTTCAGTTTATACCCCAAACTAAAGCCCGGTGTCAGAATCTAATTTCTTACATATCCTGCAAATACTCCACTTCTTAAGTTAACAAGCACAGAGGTGGTCATTAAGCTGAAAACAGAGGTCAACAAGGAAGGTTAGGTAACAATTATCTGTTTTTAAAACTAATGTGATGTGTTCATTTGTAGTTTGATTGATTGAGAGAGGACAAGCAATGAGGGAGAATGCTGATGCATGTGATCCTGCAGATAGGAAAAGCTGGTTTTAAGTTGAGTTTGACCAAAAACTGCAGCTTGTGTTTCTTGAGGCAGTTCAATGTGGATTTATCCCCCCCCCCCAGCCTTTGTTACAGTAATGCCTCCCTGCATGCAGGCAAGTCAGATCGTGATGCATGACAACAGGACTTCACTGCTGGAACTTTTGTTGCTGTGCACCACAGAGCTGCAGCTGTGTGAAGGTGAGATGAGGAGAGACAAATGAATCTGAAGACGCACACACACACACACAAAGGAAACCCACTGATGGATGAAATGAGAGAAGGAGTTGGGAGTGTCACTGCATGGTTTAAAGACGAAGGGCACAGGCAATGAATGTCCATGCAGGTTAGTGAGCCAAACTCCTCCACTTTTTGTAGATTTCTCATGCGTTCTGCTAACACATACTGCTCTCCTCCTCTTCTGCTCTTCCATCACATTAAGAGACATACAGCATCTTCTTCTTGGGGTCAGCGCTAATGACCCATTTCTGTGATAATAAATGTCTTTGCAGACATGTATTTAATTTGGATGGAGAATCATATTCTTCATATGAGATTGTCAAAAGCAGTTGGGTAACCTTAAAAAACGCAGGGCAGAATGAAAGCTCTTGGGCTCAAATGGAGTGAATACATATATACATTTATTCATTCCATTGAAATGTTTATGTAACTCTTGTGTTACTGACTCCAAGAATCACTATTGTTAAAATATCAATGGTTTGGATGTTTATGTCAGAGGTGTTGCATACAGCGACAAACCCACAGACAGTTATGATCAGCTATTTCCTTCAGCTCTAAAGAATATTTTAGCACCTTTTAGCTCATTGTTTTGGTTTCATAGCCTGTCACTAACAATTGTTTCAGCAAAGCAAGGCTGTAAAAAATTGAGATGCATAGTCTCCTCAGGACTGAAGTACAAAAACATGTTAATGCTCTCTCCATGGGCTTACAGTTCAAGAAATCTGTTATTCTGTGATCCTTTTTCAAAAAAGCAATTGGTCACTGTTATAATGCTAACATATTTCCCTGTGTCTTATATTTCCAGAAAACAAAAAAGAAAATTCTCGACATATTTGCACGGCTTCTGTTTGTCTCTGATTTCTTGCCAGTTAGTAGTATACAGTTGAAGGTATATACTCCAGCTGTTGTGTCAGTGTGCACGGACAGCTCAGCTAGTGAGGTGGCTTTTACGTCATGAAGGTATAATAATAATAACAATATATATTATTAATATTATTATATGTATTATTATTGTTGTTGTAAATTTTATTTTTGTTACTACTACTACTAATAATAATAATTTATTATTATTATTATTATTATTATTATTATTTCATTGTCATCTCAACTCCTGTAACAAACGAATTTCCCAAATATGGGTTTAACAAAGTATTTCTATCTTATCTAATACAGTATTATAAAATCTTATACTTCTTTTTGCAAGCACAGGTGTCGCCCCCTGCTGGACTGAATACAGGTTTAAGGCACTTCTGCATTGGCTTCAGTTTTCAGACCCAGAATCTACATCCATCTTTCACATACAGTCTATGATTGTTGCACTGCCCCCAAGTGGTCAAAATAAATGAATGCAGGTTTGAAATCTCCTCTGGCAAGCAAAGCAGAAAACATAACTTTTGGTAGGTTTAATTCTTATCTGTCTTTTTCACTCTCTTTTTCAGAAACCATGTTTGGTTTCTGATGAGAAAAAAGAATGATATGGAAATTCATGTTCCACATTGTAATATGAAAGAAGGACTGTAAGAAAAAATGGGAGTCAATGCAGGATATTATTTAGTTTAGCGGGAAATCTAAACATGTTTGATCAAAAGGTTCAAAAGTTTACTCTTTCAAAAAAGCAGATAAGAATCTCTTTACAGCTTCCATTTAGTAACTCTTCTGGAGATTTGATTATATTGCATTATCAGAGTTTGCCTCATTGTTGTGGGAAAATGACATCTGAAATGCTCATGAAGATAATGTAATGTGACTGAAAGCTCCAGAAACACAACTAAGTAGACCTTAAGTAGGATTAAGTGTCACAAAAGTTTTGAAATACTCATATATGCCTTATTATTAGTTTTTAGTATCCTTCTTAGCTACCTACACTAGAAACCTAAATCATCAAAACTGAAAATAGACAATGACAGTGACAAAAGGGCAAATAATATACAGTTTAACATGTTTCACAATGTTAATCACAGTGTGTTTTTGCTAATAGCTGATGACTACAGTTTCTACTTTCCTGCTGCTTCACAGAGTGACAGTGAATAGTGACCTCAGCAGAATGTGGCCAATTCTTAGACCGATAACAAGTCATCTGATATAATGACAGGCCCATTTGATGAATGGGCCTGTTTTTAGGGAGGCAGACGTCCACTGGGGAGCTGGCCTTGGGCAAATACAAAATCCCAGAGGTTACAAAGGCAGATGGATGGACTGCAGTTCTCTGTCACTTTTATGGCTTAACTACTTGTCCCTGGATTAATAAATCTAGATTCATGACTGGCAGCTCCAGGCTCATGCCACCAGGCACTGCCACCTTTATGCAACCTTGACATAATCAGAACCTCTTCATGACTCCACTTCTGCTAAATACATGACATAAAAATAAGGGCAATTTATATTCCACTACTTTGCTCGTTCCTTATATTGGTTCTCTAAACCTCTGCCATATCATGAAGCATAAAGGACAGCGATGGTTTGCAGAGACACATTCACATCAAATTGATTTTATTCAGAGGTTTTAGTTCTCTCAGTGCAAACCACCAGCTCATTGAAAAGTAATAAATTCTGATGAGACAGGGCTGTTCTCATATGAAGCAGGGAGCTAGGCCCAAATTTAAATCAACTTCTCTCCCAGCATATTTTTTATTCTCTGTCTGGCTGTGGACTGGTGGACAGGAATTTCCAGCACTCTGAGAAAATAACAACACCTTAAAGTTCCCCCCTCAGCCTCAGCTATTTAAATAATCAAACATCTAGCCTCAGCCATCTGAGAGATGAAACGCAACTAGAGTTACCTTGGTGCCCCCTTCAGTGCAATAATCAAAACGAAGATAAAAATTGTGTTTTCTTTCATGTTTGAGACAAATTCAAAAGAAATGTGTCTACCTGTGCACTGCACGCAGTGAAGTGTTACTGCTGATAATTGCAAAATGAAACGAAACAAACAGGGAGGGTGCATGTGGGAGGAAGAAGATCCTGATTGTTTGCCAGAGACATTGTTACAGATGATAATGGTGATGGTGATGATGATGTTAATGATGTAAAGGATGATGATGCTAGGTTGAGAGTCTTCGTCGGAAAAAAAAAAACAGCCCTGGTCATTTACTCAGATGTTTCAAATTACATATTTATCCAACAAATGACCTCTGTTACACTCACATTGACTTGTTTCTGTCACTGCCAACAGCCATAGTTGCATAATATTGTTAAACGGCCATTATACCTCATTAGAAATGTATGTTTAATGGTAAAATAGCTTTGAAAATAAATTTGGTGATTTTCCAAAACCAACAATTCCACATTTACACCCCCTTCATGACTTGACTGAACAAAGGTTGAGTGGTGGGTGAGAAAGTAAAACTTTTGATTTCCATTGTGGCTGTGGATAATCACAGTACAAAACACTTTTCATGGCCTGACTGCTGACTGGGGTTTTGAAAAGGCACAAAAAAACTGCTCATTTTGTAACTTAGGTATGAATAGTCGTTGGATTTGTCCTACATTTTCTTACTTGAAACTGATTCTTTACTTTTAATCACTAAATGCGGTTTCATGTTTTAGAGTTAGATTTGCTGTAGGCTATAGCTAGGTAAGGTTTAGGGTTGATTGTGATGCTCAGTGGTAGAGTTGGAGTGGCTGGAAAATGTATTTCAGTCAATTTTAGATTTTTGTTTCCTTCTACAGCAATTTTGGTGGCGTGGCTCTTACTGGGACCTCCCTGCCCTTTTTTTTTTGCATACACAGAAAGCAAGACCAAACACAGAACAGAGCACGCATTGGTGACAATAGATATAACACTGACTAAGCCAGATGTGGCACGAAAGGAGGAGCTGGGGTGCAGGTGGGTTGCTAAGCAGCTTGCAGATACGCAGCTGCTGTGGGCAGGCTAAGGCATCATAAATAGCATGCCCTATATGAGATATGCCAATTGGATTTGCAGATGAATACCAGCTGAGTCATCAGCATATATGCATTGGCAATGAGATCAGCTGATCTGCCTAAACTAATGCTATGCTCGAGTAGTAAAAACGATTTCAATCAAAGTGATTGTTCGATGGTTAAACAGCATCTAAAACCTCCCTCAGCACCTCTCATGCTCTCTTAAGCTCTCTTTTGCCTTTACATAATTACTTCATCACAATTACCTTGACTTTTAGTACAGACATTGCCTGAAACATATCATTGTGTGATTCAGTACAAGGTGTTTATTAAAGCTATAGAAGTTAGGGTGAGGACTGTTACGATAGAAAAGAATTAGTTTGTGCAACATGTTGTCTGACCACATCAGGAAATGAACGGGTTTATAACAGTTCTGAAAAGAGATGAGCTCAGCAGTTCACTTTCTCATCATCAAACATCTGGTCATTTACTCTGTCAGGTGGGGATGTTATATTGTCAGTTTGGGAAAGTTAGACAAATTGTCAGACACAGCTCAGCCACCAGTTACAATCAACATGAAGCAGGTGAATATAAAAGTGCCCGTGTGTGTGTGTGTGTGTGAGAGAGAGAGAGAGAGAGAGAGAGAGAGAGAGAGAGAGCATATTGACAGAGAAAGAGAGAGACTATTACAGAATGGACAGTGAGAGAAAAGTAGTGTCCTTCTTGCAGAAAACATGATGAATGAGATGACAGTTCTTTACTGAGCTGACACCTGTTCATTGCTTAGGAAGCATAATCTGGACAGATGACAGATTGTTATATAGATGATAAAGACTCCCACTAATACACATTACTCTTTAGAATAGCTATATGAAGCAAAGTGACATTTTACATGTTACAGTAAAATTGCTGGTTTTGTGATTGTTTCTTGTTTGTCTTGGGCTTCAGGAACCAGAGAAAATTGGGTCTGCACCAACACTTTGTTTTCATCTAAAATTTGGGTCAATTTCAGTCAATAATATAAATACCTCCTCTGTCTTTCCAAACAATCAATACAGCTGAGAAAGCACTATGCCTATGAATGGTAAAGTCTTCCTCCCTGACTTATTTTTCTAGCCAATTCTGTGTGCAAAACCATCTGATCCTTCTGACGTTTTTTTTCTTTGTGAATCTGGGATGTCACATAAAAGGCTGCCCTTATTTACATCATCAGTGCAATAGAGTACATTCATTACAGTAGAGAGGGCTGGGCCATGGCATCTTACTGAGCCACTTCTACTGCGGAGGTCCTGGAACTATTTAGTAAAACCTCCCAAGAGGAAACTAACAGCTTGTGTGCACTCATGGACTCAGTAGCAGCAGTGAATAGGAGATCTACCACACTTGTTGTAGAGGAAATTCCATATCTCTAATACAGATATTTTCAGGAATTTCTTTTTAAACCATCCCCTTATACCAAGAAATAACTCTTTATAATCTTTTCTCAACCTGAAAGCAGCTCGAGCATCCTGTGCAGCTTTCCCCGCATCTCCACAAAGAGACCACAGTCTCTCCCACTCTCCCTGTCTCTCTTGAGAAAACATCAAATGCTGAAAAGGATAAAATAAGGAGGCAACTTGTGGGAGTGGGTATCTCTTAAAACTTGACAGCCGGAAATCCCCAGAGGATGTGCGCTCCCTTTCAACGACAAGCCCCCGTGGTGCCCGGATTAGATCCAGCCAACTGTTTAATTCACTAAATTCACTGCGCTGAGCTACTACTTGCCAAACCCGGAGAAACAGGTCAGATCAGTGGCAGCCTTAACTCCCTCCATACGCATCATGTGTTTAGCCGAGCACCACCCAAAGAAGAACGGTTTTAAACACCTGTTAAAACCAATGGGAGAATTTCCAGCATTTTCTCTGTTCTCATGTCACTGTAACCTGATATCTTTAGTTTTTGGACATCTGGCGTCATAGTCATCTTGAAACAAAATATTTCTTCTTTTTAAACAGTTTACACATGATAATGAATCGACAAAATAATCAACAAATTAACTGAAATGATTCCTAAAGACACATTTTACTATGGTTTAGGAATTCTAGAGTTTAGAGTTATTTCCTATAGCCTTTGCAGTTTTGATGAATGAACTATCTGATGAATATATGAGAATAAAGAGGAAAACAAATGCTTTCTTTTTCTACTCTTTCTTGTTCTATAATTAGCAGGTTTATCATTGTTGGACAAGATCGCATGCGTGTTAGCAACCGTCCAAACATATATTCTTCCCCTCATCCTTACTGCTGAGTGATGTCTTAGTGGAATAATAAACCACGGGGATGACTTTCAAGAAAACAACACACTCAACATCCCTCCCAAGCAGCGCCAGAGGCGCACAGAGCCGCTCACCTGCACCTGTCCCACATGAGCCGAGCAGCAACGAGGCGATCAGCGCAGTAATCCCAGCAAATGCTTTATTCCCCAGAGGCATGTTGAAGCGACGGGATGCTGCAGGGTATAATCCCGCCTGTCTGAGGGTAGACAGTCCGTCCTTCCTCCTCCTCCTCCTCCTCTTCTTCTCTCCTGTTCGCGTCTCCCCTCTGCTCTCCTCCAGCTCCGCTCCGGTGCGCTGCGCTGCGCTGCAGTAGTCTTGCTGCCACACAGTGTGTAGAGGCTGGCCGGTACCCAGAGGGGAGGAAGGGATGCTCTCACGCCGCCTGTCCTCCGTCAAGTGATGGAGGGAGAAGAATGGAGCTAGGAAAAAGAGGAGGTAGGGCTTTTACGAGACTGTCGCAGGTCCGAGTCCAGCGCACTGCCTCCCTCACTGAGGTCTTAGAGTTCCTTCTGGGAGTCCCAGGACTAGTTTAGTGCCACCACAGCGCAGTGAGCGCACTTGATGTTTAACTCTTAAGGAAGCTTTCGGCTGTAGGTCACAGTCATATAAAAGCAATACAACTGTCACACTGAATAAAACCAGGGTAACTCCTGGGCAGATTAGGAGGCAGTGCCCCCCTTTTGCGCTGACACCTAAGAGCAAGGCTGAAACATACACACAACTGCTACTTTTTAGATTTGACGTTTTGGTCAACTTTAGTGTACTTATAAAGATTTTAAACCACACTGCCTCTCAGGTATGTGCCTAGGTAATACATTAAGGTTTAAAGATATGTGCGGAAGCAGCAGATCAGGGTCTGCCTAAAATATATATGCTATGAAAAATAATGAGATGTTTTTTTCTTGTTAAAAAAAAAGTACATCACTATAGCCACTACTTTCTTTTTGAAAAAGAAAAAAGAATATTTAAATCTCTTTACTTTACACAAGACATAACATATCTCCTCCTTCACCAAAAAGATCTTTTTTTTTAGTGCGTGTGGAAAGGTTTCTGTGTCAGGTTACATACAGGAGCACAACTGGCTTTAAAACTAGTTGTGACATTACAAAATCACGCTGGTACGCACATATCCAAAGCTGAGATTTAAGGTTAGTATAGAACTTTCTAATGTTTCTTCTGACAGCCTGTATGTCCATCATTCTGCACTGTGGAGGTCAAACATCCAAGTGAAGTTACACTGAGCAAAGTACGTTTTTAATGGAATGGTCTTTACATTTATCCCTGCATCACAGAGTAGCAGTTTTGTTAAATAAGGCGACTGCATAATGATGCTCAGTTCCCAGATGCCTTCTTTTCTTTGTATTTCTGCCCTCAGATGTTACACTTCACTGCATAATGTTTGTCACCTTTTTTTGATATTTTCTTTGCATGCAAATCATTTTGTACATTAAGGTTTCATATAATTAAAAGAAACAAAATGGGAAAGAGCCCTCACAGCCATATCTGAATAATGCACTTTATGCACAGTTATGCAGTGCAAACCTAAATGTGATGACTGCACTGGATTTCTCTCACAAAAAATATTTTAACAACCATCTGGGGAGGCTACAGTAGGCTACTCTGGTACTCAGAGATGACGTATTCTACTGTAGCAATAAATAAAAGATCCACAAAGAATACACAAGCATCTCGAACATTCATGGAGATTTAATACACAGGTAATTCAAGGTTTTTTGTGTGGATTGAGTGGAATAACCAAGAAACATTTGTGGAATGTTACAAGCACAGAAACATTTATAACATCTGTTAGAAATGATCAAAATTGATCTTCCTGAGCACAAAATCTGCATTGAACCTAGACTGAATGCATTTCTCCTCTCAAGAAGAGGTCAGTAGTACAAGTATGCAACCCCCTTGAAAGGTCATGGTCATCTGATAAAGTAGAAATTACTCCAAATAAAATCTGTTAAAAACTGAGGGTGTGTTGTTGTCCTTGGGTTTCCTGGAGAAGTGCTGTGTTATCTGTTTTTCCTCGATTCTATTCTAGCTAAATATGAAAATCAGTCCAGAAGAGAAAGATTCAAGGACACCAAAGAGTGGAGGCCGGATTTGACCTGGAGACATTCACAGCTGCAATGCACTTGAGCCAAATACACACCTTTTAGCTGCTCTCTAACTCAGTGAATATTTAGTGAGACCTCAGATTAATGAATATTCTTGCCTGACACACCTCATCAGTCATTTTGATGTGCTGGAGAGAGGTGAAATGCCAATTCAGTTGTCTGGCACAGTACCAAAACACTTGGTAATTGCTGTATGTACTTTTCAATGTATATTCAGTGAGTGAGAGCTTGAATTTCAAAACAAGATAACTTTCAATCAAACCTACATTTAATTCCCAAGGCAACATGTAGGCCGACACAAACTCATTGTAAAAGGTCCACAAATGCATCCAGTATTTACCGCTGACCTTCACACTGGATGAAAACTGCAGTGGAGATTCTGCTATTCCCTGTGAAGGTCATCAGTGGGAGCGGTAATAGCTCAGCCCTGAATGTGATTGGACACCTTCAAACAAAATGCAAATTATAGACATGGTCGTAGGTTTTGTTTGCATTTTACAGGGAACTCTTTGGGTGTCCTGTGTATGGTGGGAGAGGACAGGAGGAGATGCTGTGCTGCTGCTGCTGCTGCTGACTGAGCTCACAATTTTGTATGTGTTTGCATGTATGGCAGGAATAATTACATTTGCCACAAAGATTCAGTTGCTGTATAAGTTCATCGTTCATATTTATATAAAAGAACACCCATTGCTGAAGAAAAAGAGGTGTCCTTGTTGGAGACATTATTGTGTCTATATAAACTTAACAATAGATTCTGCATGGGAATATTTGGCGAGAGACTAGATTTATGGGACCTGAAGGTTTCTGGTTTCTATTTGTAGTCTGCTTGTAGTCCAAGTGCTACTGATGATTCACATTTGAGGAGGTTTTGGTTTCATCCAGGTAAACAGTCCTTGTGGAGAGCAAAGTGGATTTCAAGTGTGTTCCAAGCAGAGTCCACTTGAAGGCCGTTCTCTGTACCTCCATAGTAGATCAGCATCAACAAGAAGATGTATTCATGGGAACGTCCCTCCACACATAATTGCACGTTGTCTTTATATTCTTTTGAAGATGAATTGTACAGATTCAAATTCAGCATCCGTTTCTCTAGTGGATGCACAGTTGGTGCCATGGCAACAAATTGGAGGGTTCACATATGTTCAGCCACAGCCTCATGTACACCCTCTGATGACAAAATGTACTTCATTAGGACCCTCATTCCATCAGCTGAGTAATTTCCTTAATTTCCTCAATTAACCCAATCACATTTTGCCACAACCCGTTTTATCCAATCATTTCACTGCTGTTATGAGGTATCTGTTTAGTTTCAGAAGTGTCAGATCTCACCAGAAACTGCATCCATGGGTCCTTTCACCCATCTCATAAGTTGTCCTGCTCCAAATCACATCATTCCAGATCTTCATCACTGTTCTTCAAGAAGAATGTATTCCTGTACAACTGATGGCATAACTACTACCTTAAAATGACAATGTTATAATGGACTACAATCTGTGGACAAATAAATAATTTAAAAACCAACTTTTTCAGATTTAAATGTGAATTGAAGTTAAGTTAAATTAGACATCCCAGCCTCCAGCTTTAGAGGTTTTTAGGATGTGTACCAATTCTATACTTCTTCCAACTTTGCCACCTTTTCACACCAGAGAAAACAGTGGTTGGAGACTGCTGCATGACCAAAATTATTGTGACTGTGTGCATTGACTGTGTCTCATTGCCTTTGAAATGATTGCTTTGAAGACAGGGACCAGGCCGGCAACCAGTTGCAGTCAGTTGCTGTCTTCAAAGTGACTTTGGTGCATCAAGATGGCAATAAAACAGCAATAAGACAGAGTCAGTCTGCTATCAGTCTGCGATTGAATGGGGTCAAGTTGGTAATTACGTGCAATGTGTTTGTGGTAATACGGCAATTAACTGTGATAAATCAGTTACCATCTGTAGCAAATCTGTTGCCGTCTACATACACACAAATTCACATTAAAAGAAAATTCCCTGTCAGAGCTAACCTCACATTCTCCTTTAAGTAGGTGGAGCCCAGAGGACAGAACCCGGTTCCTGCTCTTTAGCCTGCGCACCTGTTCTGCATTAGCCTCGTTATCTGCAGCACTTAAGGACCAGCTCCAAGGACCAGTCTTTACTAGATGGTTGTCTATTCAGTGAGTGGTAATCAGGTTTCCCTATGGCTCTATGTTTGCTACAGTTTTCTGTATGTCTGTCTTCTCCGGTATCCCAGACGTGGCTGAAGAGTACTTCCAGAAACACTTACATGTCTCCGCTGGGCCAGTCTGTTCTCTCTGGAAAACCTTGGCTAAATACTCACCCTCTGGCCTGCTCACCCTCCTCCAGATCTAATCCTTCTCTGACGACTGTCAGTGGCTTCCCCCTCAGCTCACTCCCCGGACTTTCCAAGTAAGAAGATTCAGTAACTTTCAGAATCACCTTAAGGTTTTCTTTAGCTACCACTCTGCCTCTGGAAAAAAAGTTTCTAACTTCCGTCTTCTCTTTCCTAGGGCTGCCGTCCTGAGTTGCCAGTTTAACCCTGTCAAGCCCTCCTTGTTGCACATTTTCAATGTCACAGCATTTCCTGTGTTAATAATGTTTGTGAACTGTGAGCTGTGGTTTCCTGGGTCTTGCTTTAAAGTCCAGTTAGTAAACTCAGTCCTCTGGACCTCGACATTCACATTAAATACTTACATTC
Source organism: Paratilapia polleni (assembly GCA_015106735.1). Classification (NCBI taxonomy): domain Eukaryota; kingdom Metazoa; phylum Chordata; class Actinopteri; order Cichliformes; family Cichlidae; genus Paratilapia; species Paratilapia polleni. Next base: position 50,861 of record VUQI01026428.1, read on the forward strand.
AGAGTCCAGCCAGAACCTCGTAGATTTGAAATAGAAATTCTGAAATTCCTCCACAAATAGTGACGTAGTTACTGCAGGACAGTGATTTAACTGTAAAATGACATACAATGCTGTGAAAAACTATTTGCCCCCTTCCTGATTTTTTGGTTTTTTGTATATTCGTCATACTTGTCACGCATGTTTCAGATCATCAAACAAATTTTAATATTAGACAAAGATAACCTGGGTGAATAGAAAATGTTTTTTTTGTTTTTTTTTAAATGACTTCATTTATTAAGAAAAAAAAAGCTATCCAAACCTACCTGGCCCTCTGTGGAAAAACTAACGGAACAGCTGAGAAACAAAGTCATTGACATCGATCAGTCTGGAAAGAGTTACAAAGCCATTTCTAAGGCTTTGGGACTCCAGCAAACCACGGTGAGAGCCATTATCCACAAACTTGGAACAGTGGTGAACCTTCTCAGGAGTGGCCGGCCTGGCAAAATTACTCCAAGAGCGCATCGACAACTCATCCAGGAGGTCACTAAAGAACTGCAGGCCTCACTTGCCTCAGTTAAGGTCAGTGTTTATGATTCAACAATAAGAAAGAGACTGGGCAAAATGGCATCCATGGGAGAGTTCCAAGGAGGAAACCACTGCTGACCAAAAAGAACACAAAGGCTCGTCTCACGTTTGCCAAAAAACATCTTGATTATCCCCAAGACTTTTGGGGAAATATTCTGTGGACTGATGAGACAAAAGTTGAACTTTTTGGAAGTTTTGAGTCCTGTTACATCTGGTGTAAAACTAACACAGCATTTCATAAAAAGAGCATCATACCAACAGTAAAACATGGTGGTGGTAGTGTGATGGTCTGGGGCGGCTTTGCTGCTTCAGCACCTGGACGACTTGCGGTAATTGATGGAACCATGAATTCTGCTCTCTACTAGAAAATCCTGAAGGAGAATGCCCAGCCATCAGTTTGTTCCCTGAAGCTCAAGAGCACTTGGGTTAAGCAGCAGGACAATGATCCGAAACGCACCAGCAAGTACACCTTTGAATGACT
>VUQI01026429.1:0-17196 GCA_015106735.1 Paratilapia polleni
ACCATGTTTTAGTTCAGTAGTGTAAAGATTATTAGGGTCCAGACTGTTTAAAAGTTACGTCTCTTCTCTGTGGCAGACAGCCTGTTGGTGCCGGCCGACTCTGACTCCTGGCTGACACACTCGGTCAGAAATGGCTTTGTCCCAAATGTCTCGCAGAAAGAGCATCTTCAGTTCCATTTGTCCGAGCCTCCCAGTCCATTTTGTAATGCTGCTCCTTGAAATGGTCGCTTGGCCCAAGCAAACTGCCTAATCCAAAGATATGAATAGAGACTCACGCTGATGAGTAGTTGCCACCATGTCTGCCAACATGCACTCGTTCCACTGCAGGGTACATATATAATTTTTTGTTAATCTGACAGTCACAGTGCTTTGGAGTGACTTCACGTTAAAAGCACTGGGTTATATAGGTTTGTCTTACTCACTAAACTCTGATACTGTGTATTTTTCTGAACAATCAGTAAGTCTTGGTGACCTTCAGGAGTAAACTGGCTCACAGTCAGCTGAAGGAAAACTGGAGCTGATAGACCAAGGTCACAAATCTTAGGACTCTTAATGCTGACGTCCAGTATAAAAGCCCGGTCTGTTCTATACGCTGTATAACAGTGATTCTCAAGCTGTGGTGTATAGAGCCTCAACAGGTGGGGCCTAGATGACCAAAAATTTAAAGTTGAATGACCATATTTTATGTAGGGAAAATAAACAAACAAGATTGCTGATGGTGCAGCTAAATCTGTGTTTAGATCCTTTTTTATCATTAATAACTGGCTAAAAATTGTGGGGTTTGGGACATGAACTTTTTTCACCTTTTCAAAAAGTTAAGAACCACTGTTGTATATAGAGCGGGATGCACATGGCTCTCACACATCAGAAACTGGTTTCAGCATTGAACTCACATCTGTCAGCAACAGCTATGCCTGGAGGACAGTATATTTTAGGGCTAATTAACTGAACTGACACACTATTAACACAGAATAATAACACACACTAAAACCACACTGTCACCACAATAACTCAGAAAATAATTTCTTTTTTTGCCTTTTTTGGGGATTCAGTTATGCACATGTGATCATGTAGTCTTTCATAGAGGACTGTATTACAGTCTAACAAGTGTTGCAGAATCACTATCGTGGGAAACTCATCACCACCACACCACACTAAACACTTTACCTTACCCGTAACGGAAATCTCACATATCAGCTCTTCGCCTGCTGGTGTCATGCTGTATTGTGTTTCAAAATGCTGCTTGCTTCTCTAGGTCTAACCACTACTCTCATCTTTCTCCCCACAGCGAAAAGCAAAGAACCTGAGAAAGGGACAGACGCTAAAGTCAATAGAGGTGAGTTCCTCTTTACTCTTTTGAGGTTATGGAAGTCTTGCGTAATGTTGTTGAAATAAAACAGCTGTGTTTTGTGGAGATGTAAGCACGTAAGACACACGAGTTTTAATATCCAGTATTGTAGTTTTTGATGCACTTGTAGACTCTTGCTTACTTTGAGATGAGTTGTAGTTGAAGTGCATCTCTGATTGCTTTTCAGAAGTACATTACAGGGTATCTGTGGGTCTTAAAGTATAACAGGATTAACTTTCCTCAAAGAAGGGCTTAGACTGTGTTAAAAAGTGTAAACTCAACTCATAGACCCATAGTAGAAGTAGTCAGGAAGCTCATTGATTTTTAGCTTGAACTTAATTAAACTTAAACAGCAAATCATTTACTTTAGCTTAATCCAATTATTAGTTTTCTACCGCTTACCCAGGTCACTTAAATTTTGTAATTACATTACTAGAATTTATTATTACCTCTACTAATGATGAACTGACAAACGTGATGCAAATGCCAATAAATGCATGCATATAATATGTAATTGTAAGCCTTATTCCTCCCACTGGCTTTCCCTTATCCTTGGATTGGTATGACGGTAAAAAGCTGTTATGTGGTATTAAAAAGGCCTTAAAAGTCTTACATTTAACACAGCTGAAAGAATCATAACTCTTTGCTTTAGTATCTTTAATCACTGCTGGTTAAATTGTCTTAAAGACTAAATTTGCAGCCTCTAGCTAGTAAGGAAACAACAGTGAAACACAGAGCAGTCTGTCTTCTCAAACATCTGCCACAGCCTGAGGCTTTGTGTACACTATGAGCTCTTTGAAAAACCTTCACTGAAAAGACCTTTTCATGCAAATCACACTATCGTCATACATTCAGGCCACTCAGAACATCAATACTATTGTGTGCCCCCCCCACCTAAATTCTGTTTTCTGTCCTCCGTCCTCCACTCACAGCTCCAACCAGCCCTCACTCTCCAGGACTGAGGAACCACCATGCCATCCAGGAAGCTGCCGGGCCCAGCCACGTGGCCATCAGTGCCATCTCAGCCAACATGGACTCCTTCGCCCGCGGTCGGACCGCCATCCTCAAGAAACAGCCGAGCCACATGGAAGCGGCGCACTTTGGAGATCTTGGTACAGAGCCTGCATTCATGAGTTTCTGTTTTGTTTTTATTGATGGCAGATAAACGCCCAAACAAATATTTTGCCATAAAACATTGTAGATTCAGAATAAAAAAAACCCCAAAAAAACCAAGGATTTTAATCCAAATGTAGGTTTGTTTTATGCCATTGGCTGCAGTTTTTAATACGTATAAAATATTGTTTTTAGCTTGGATTCATTTATGTATTCTGTGCCCTGTGAGACAGTTTAAGTTATAACATGTTATAAACTTTGCTGTTCTGTACATATTTGAATATGAATATGAATATGAATATGAACCAAAATGAACCTTCCTCAGAAATGAATGCAAAAAGATAGGAAACAGCACTGAAGGTAGGGCTTTGATTATGTACTGTAATCTTCCAGTTATTTACTTGATTGTTTGATCAATCTTTGAACTTTCTCAGGAAATATTATATATGAAGTCTTTAAATTCCTGGTTTTATTGAGTTCCATCCCCAAAGATATTTTTGTTATAATCATACATTACAAAGAAAAGCAAATGCATTCTCTCATTTAAGGCACTGAAACCAGAGAATTGAAGTTTTTGTACACTAAAGTGACATAAATTCTTTAAAAATGATGATTAATCTTTTGTTAATTGATGAGAAAAGGATCACATTGGATGTACTGAAACCAACACTTAATCAACAGAAAAGAAAGAATGATATATAACCACGTTTGGAGGATCTGCCAAATAAAAAAAGGCACTAAAAATAAATAATCAATTTTTTATGACGTGTCAACAACAGACAGGGAATTGCACATGTTCTTAAGGTTGGGCCATAAGCTCCTGTTCAACCCTTAGAAGTAATTAGGTTTCTGATTTTACAGCTATAGTATTCCCCTTGCGTCACTACAGCAGCCTAAACATCCCACTGTATTGTGCAAGTGGCAACACTCCCTCGTTAATCCTGTGTGAGCCACTCATAGGGCTACATGTATCCGTTATGGTGAGCACCCAAACATTCCTGTCAGGGTGAGGTTGGTCCTATCCTCTCAGGCAGTCACATGGGGAAGAAAAACGCTCTATAATTAGATTCTGTGTGCACTCCCCGGATGCCATGATATGGGGCGGTGAGCATGCACTGTAGTGACAGCAACTGTACGAGCAACTTAACCAAATAGGACATGGGGCGTGTCAGACGGAGGTGGAGGAACCTGTGCTGCAGCCTCAACGACAACGTCTGAATGAGACTCACTGGGCAGTGGGGATTTCTGGGTTGTAGTTTTAAAAGACAGAAGAAAAAGGAAGGAAACATTAGTGAGGGTGAGTCTAGGAGGCAGAGAGGGCTAGTTTCAGTGTTGAATTGAGAGTTTGTGGCCTGTAAGCACTGACTGGAAGCAGGAGCCATAATATGAGGTTTTGTTGGTTTTTTTTTTGTCAGTGGTCAAAATATAAAGCAGATGTAGCACACGTTAGGGGGCATTGTAACAGACCTTGAATTACTCTGAAAGGGAGTGCAGATAAAGCAGGAGCCTTTGATGACTATTCAGACGCAGATGCTGGACTAGTTGTTATGATTTTTAACAGCTTTCAATGTTAAGGTGGCCGTGACTATGTGATCTTAAAGAATGTAGAGAGGCTGATTGAAAAGCACCCCACACTGCATGACACTTCTTGAAGCACCATCTTGTTTTCAAAGAGCAAGCATAACACTGCCAAACCTCAGCCCACACTTCAGTCTAACTACAGCTGATGTGATATGATTCAAAATCAAGCAAGAGTCAGGTGTCTAGCCAGGATAGTTAATAGAGGACTTGGTTTACTTAAACACACAGTCTCTATTTGAAACATTACTCAGTCAAATTATATGGAAACCCTACAGATTTTTTTTCCCATTGTTCAGACTGGAGTTTGGAGCATGGTGGGATTGGACTGTCAAAAATTGCTGCGGATGCCCCAGTAATTGCTGACCACTTAACACACGCATGAGTGAAGGAATGGACAGGACACACAGATAGACGCCTGTGACGCACAGTCATGAAAATTTTGTCTGGGTTAAATCATCTGTGAAATTGCATAGTCTAACGCCACCTCTAGACAGACAGAGACTTGAAAATTCACAAGCCTTGAAAACAAATATCCAGAGTTTAAATTCACGTCACGCCACCCTTCAGCCTGGACCAAATGTTCAGTCGAAACGGGAGAGCTGAACACAGAAAATCCACTTTTTTTCTTTCATTTCATGCTGTAGCTCCCATCAATACACTGCACATTTTACCTTTGAAGGTTGAAAGCTGTAAATAAGAGTGTAGCCCACAGTCTGTTATTAAACTTGAGCACTTGAGTGACTAATGTGTCCAAAGACAGCGTAAAACTCACTGTCATTTGAACAGAAGCGCTTTTAACAGTGGAGTCTCTGCTATTGTGAATCTTTCAAAACACATACTGTATATTAAATATCAGTGTTTAAGTTTTTACTTGCAGTTTGAACATGGCTTTATTTTAATAAATAATGAATTTGCTTAAGTTGCCTGTGATGTTACTAGAAATTTACTGTTGACATGGTGTTGTATTTTGATTGAAAAGCTTTTATTAGAATGGAAAACAATAACAACAAAAATACTGTTAAGGTCTTAAATCTGTATTAATAAATCCTGCTCGTCTGTTCCAGGTCATTCCAGTGTGAACTATCAGCCCCAGGAGACGCGCTCTCGGCTGTCCAAGACAGTGGACCAGGTCCTTCAGGATAATGTCGCAATACCCCACTTCATGCATTTCATGGAACTACGGGGTGCCGACCACCTGGTTCGGTTCTGGCTGGAGGCTGAGAGTTTCCGCTCTACCAGCTGGTCACGTGTTAGAGCGCACAGTCTAAACTCTGTCAAACACAGCTCCTTGGCCGAGCCAGTCCCCACCTCTCCAGATGGCTCACAGCTCTCGGAACTCACCCAGAACACACCCAGTGCCGTTGCACGGCACAGTAACAGCGAAAGCTCTACGGTTCAGTCTCAGCGGCGGGACTCAACCAGCACGGAAGCAGGACTGAGACCCAGCACACCTCGACCAGAAACCCCCAGCAGGCAGGCACCCTCCAGGACGGGGACTCCCCTCAAGGTGCAGTCAAACAGCACCCTGCTCCGTGATCTCTCCAACAAACTCATGAAAAGTGAGTCAGCTTTAAATACACTTTTACATGTTTTTACACTTTTAGAGTGTCTAGCTAATCCATTATGAATGTTATATTTTGACAGTGGGAATTTTTTATTAGTCTGATGGTCAACCCATCACTATTTGAGTATACTGAAAAATCATTGTGAAAGGCAACTTTCCCATTTACGTTAGTGACCTCAGGTGTTTAAATATTGGAAAGATTGAAGACCTTTATGCAGATCTATGAAGTGCATTTTCCTCTACCAGTTTTTATGAGCAATTTAACTTTGTACAATAAAAAAAACAAAACAAAACTTGGCGCAGATTCTGAAATATTGTTGTTTTAATCCTTGGCTGATGTGGCAAATTTGGTATGCCAGTAGAAAGAAAATGCTATAGTGCCCTGCAATGGAAATAGATTCAGCAAACAAATCTTGACTTAAGCTGTTTCACACATGAACACAGGACTGTGTCAGGAGAATCAGGTTGGCACATTGTTCAGAGTTGTCCTTTTTCACATGTAGCACATTGCAGGAGATAGTCCACTTCAGACTCAGTTTGGGGAATATTCACTTTGGTTTAAGCAGGTGTGCTGCACACATGACGTCCACTTGCTCTGTGATTTCACCAGACAGTTACCTGTGATATTCTCACATGCACGCTGTCTCGGATATCACACAGACTTTGTAGTAGGGAGCTCGCAGCTTTAAGACTGTTGAATATCCTTTCAGACCGAGTCAGACATTTGTGTTCTCACATGCAGCTCTTTTTAGTAATGTCTAGAATAGTGCAGAGCTTCAGTGGATGTGTGAGAATGTCTTTACATTAGGCCACTGATTTCCAAGGTGTTGGCTGCGACCCTGCAGGTGGCCCATGACAGGTATTTTACAATAAATTGATAACACAACTTTGATTTTAAATTTTGTATTTTAGTTTGAAATGACCATAAATATTTATGATTAAATATTTAGGCTACATTGTATAAAAGTAATCAGGCTTAATAAACTAAAGCCATTAAATTAAAAAGATATCACAAAGAAGAAAACACTTTCTTGGTACTGTGTTAATCAGAGTTGTGATTAAAGGTCGGTAGTTAAAGATTTTCACATTTCATTTCATTTTTGGGCTTCTTAAGCTTGGAAATGGCTGCATTAGGCATTTAGTGAAGAAATTATGATTAAACAACAGATCTGATGTGAGGAGAAATTGGTCACCACATATAAGGTTTGACTGGCACTTTTAAGTATGTCCTCTCTTTCCATCCTCTTCTTCTGCACTGGTTTAATGGCACTCTGTGAGCATGATTAGTGCCACTGGCTGTTTATTTTGATGCACCCAGCTTCTAAAAATCTCATAACAGCAGTGGGTGGAAATGTACACTTGACTTTTACCGTGATGGCACAACAACAGCAACCAGAAACCATTTCAGTGTACATACAGGCATTTGAGTATTAGTTTGAGGTAACAGTTGTGAACTTAGACTTTACATCATCTCCTCACTGACACAACATGAAGGAAAAGCTTCACTTATATTCATCTCAGAGCATCAATTCAATTCAATTCAATTTTATTTATATAGCGCCAAATCACAACAACAGTCGCCTCAAGGTGCTTTATATTTTAGGGTAAAAACCCTACAAATTAGACAGAAAACCCCAACAGTCAGATGACCCCTGTGAACAAGCACTTGGCAACAGTGGGAAGGAAAAACTCCCTTCACTGGACAGTGAACCTCTGATCTGTGTGTTTTGCAGGTATAGAGAAAGATGCTGTTACCATCTTCACCAAGTACATCTCTCCAGATGCTGCGAGGCCCATCCCCATCACAGAACAGATCAGAAATGACATAGTTGGTAAGACACAGATGTTGTCTCACTTTTTTAAAATATTGCACATTATGATCCATGTGTTCAAAATGTGTGTGCGTGCGTGTGTGTGTGTGCAAGGGCAAAGCTTTGTTAATTTGTTGCCCAGTTTACTCTGATTTGGTTGCAGTAAGTCTTCTATTTTAAACGGTATCCTAGAGTATTAAAATATCCCTCTCTTCTTTTTTGTGTAGCTAAGATTTGTGGAGAAGATGGCATGGTGGACCCAAACTGCTTTGTCATTGCACAGTTGGTAGTCTTCACTATCTTAGAGCAACAGTGAGTTTCTGTCCATTCATTTCCGAGAGGAGTTAATATTCACAGCATGTTTTGACGATAAGATTAAAGCCCAACCTGTGGCCTGTGTGATTTCACTGCTCCCGACATTCGCATTGCAACTGTATTCACCTCCCACCTGCTCTCTGATTTCCAGGCACTTTAGCGAATTCCTGTGGAGCCATCATTTCTGTAAATACCAGATTGAAGTGTTGACTAGTGGCTCTGTGTTCCTGGCTGACATCTTGTTCTGTGAGTCAGCTCTCTTCTACTTCTCTGAGGTGAGTGGGCCCGCTGGTTCCTCAAAGTTATTTATTTGTAGCTGCTCATTACACGTTTTCACACTGTTATAGTTAGAAAAATGACAGTGTTTTCCTTTCACACACAATCTGCGCTCCTCTCGACTCCTTGTTACACATTTCTGCAGAAGCAGTAAACTGAAGACAGCAAACATAAAAAACTGTGGATGTTCCTGTTACAGTGTCACTGATATGAAACAAAACTCCATCCACATAGAAAGAAATAAACATTTAGCTGTAGATTTCCTGTCAGCATACACACAGAGACTTTCACTTGAATTTTCTATCTTCTGTGTCTCCGTTCCCACAGTACATGGAAAAGGAAGAAGCAATGAATGTACTGCAGTTCTGGTTGGCAGCAGACAACTTCCAGAACCAGCTAGCAGCTAAAAAGGGCCAATATGACGGCCAGGAGGCTCAAAATGATGCCATGATCCTCTACGACAAGTAGGTCCTCTCTCTGTTGCTCTAAAGAATCTGGTTTGATTTTATTGTTGAAAGTTGCTATTACATTAAGATCATTAATTCTTTTTAGTTTTAAAATCTATTCTTAGTGGAAAAGAAGTCTCTAAGACAGCTTCACGCGAACTGGAACCTTGTTTCCTTGTATTTTCTTTGAACTGCTGGAGGTCAAAAGGTTTTCCCTTATTTTGGTTAAAAAGTTGTTCTGCTCTTTTTTTTTTTTTTTTACTTTTCTCAAAGAATTTTACTGTTACATCAGTAATTTCTGTCCAGATTTCACTGAATCTATCAATTTATCAGTCAAGTCACTTAACAAATATGACTTTGAAGAGTAGTTTGTGCTCCACCAAGTTGTGTTTCATTGAATCCCTTAATTCCTGCTGTGGTAAAGCAGTGTTGTTTTTTTATGTTAGAGTAGCTCATTTGCTTAAGCAGTGGCAGTGAGAAGTGGCAGCAGTGAGTAGCTGTCCACTGTCAAGTTGAGGAAGGGTTGAATTGTTCTGGTGTGAAAAACTTTCTATTCAACGAGGTGCACTCATGGCTTTGGCTAACTAGATCTGCCACAGTGTGTGGAGTGCACTCTACCTGCAAGCCTTTTAAGCCTTTTAGGCCTAAAAATTATGAATCAACACAAGCACTAGTATTTGCAGCATATCAAATCATTTCAGTCTTGTTATTTTAAAGTGAAATTTCTGGGCCATTTTTCATTTACATATGAGAGAGGAAACTTTACATCTGGGTGGAGCTGCTGCTACTCACAGATGGTGCAGCAAATTGTGGCTGGATGCACATTATATTTACCATTATAAAACAAATTTTAGACCAAACTTGTTCAAATATGCTGATTCTGATGGTAGTTAAGCTGTGATATGTATACTGCTGCAAAGTCCCATTTAGCAACTTGTTAGCAAACACATTCTTGTGGACATGTAGCTTCATAGTTCACATTTGGGTATTTGCTCACGTGTTTTATGTTGTAGAGCAAAACATGAAAATGTCTGAAACTCCTATTTACCACAGACCTTATTTCAGACATCTAACCAAAAACCCATCCATAAAAATAATTGACTGTGAGACGAAAGAACCCTAATTGCAAAAATCCGAACTCGTTTCCTAGTTTTAGGATTCATTCGTGCAGCAGTCTGTTGACGCAGTGCTGTTCTCCTCGGGAAGGTAACACAGGCAGTTGTGTGACTATAAGAATTTGGTCAGATGACAACATATTGACCTAAAATATATTGACCAATTCACCCTGAGATTATAGATCTAAGCTTTAGTTTGATGGATTTTTTTGCAGACATAAGGAATAGGTTGACATCAGCATCTGTTCAAATACAGAAGAATGGTCTATTTATATTTAAAGATTTCAAAATCTTGAGGTTTCGTCTGAATTGTACAGTTTTGATTTAAAATTTGGTTCCCTCATCTGAACTCATTTCCTCTTCAGGTATTTCTCACTCCAGGCCACCAACCCTCTGGGCTTCGGCGACTCTGTGCGGATGGAGATAGAGTCGAATATCTGCAGAGAGGGAGGGCCACTTCCTGACTGTTTCACCACTCCACTTAGACAGGCTTGGACAACCATGGAGAAGGTCAGATCCTCTGATAGAAACACACCAAGTTCTCAGTATTTAATAGAGGTTTGCACCTGTGTAAGGATATGGTGATGATGAGAAAATAAAACACTAGAATAGAGGAGTGTGGAGCCCTTATTTAATTAAATCTGTGTATTCAATGGGATCCTCCATAAAGGTTTTTTGTTGCAAGTCACTGATAAATTGTCCCATTATGCCACTGACAAATGTCCCTGCCTTTAGTTAATGAAAGGAAAGCTAAAAACTGTTGTTAGAACATAAAGGTCAGAAGCGAACCTCTGAAACTTGTGCCCAGAAATATATCAGGAAGCTCATTAATTTCTAACAGAGTTCACCCTGCTTTGCATTTGTTCAGGTCTACATGCCAGGTTTCCTGTCCAGCAACCTTTACTACAAATACCTGAGTGACCTCATCAATTCGGTGCGAGCAGATGAGTTTGTGAATGTCAGCACTCCAGGTCAGGGCGGACCGGTGGACAACGACCGCTCGAGTTCAAATGCCAGCGAGGGCTCTCAGACTCAGGTGACCCGCACCTTCAGCCCCTGCAGGAATGTCTGCTGACATTTAGACCTGTCCTGCCTTATTACACCAATAAAAAAGATATTTTTGTTAATGCCAAATGGCCACAGTCATTCATGTCATTTAGTTTTCTTCAAAGAAAAAAAAAGGAACAATGTAGCAATGAAAATTTAATGATGTCAAGTAACACTTTACAAAAGTGCTACCTCTAGTGCTGCTAAAAATTCAGTTCATGGTCTGTTCACTGCAGCAAGGTGCCAAAAAGGCAGCAATCAAAATCCTGAAAAACTTTGATGAGGCGATCACGGTGGACGTTGCCAGCCTGGACCCTGAGTCCTTGTATCAGCGGCCGTATGCTGGGTGAGTGTTTGTGCCTCTACAGTCTGACCATTGACAGAAAATCATTTTAATGTTTTCATAGATTAATTGTTACCTTGTTCATGTTTTGGTATTTCCCTTGCTGTTACCTTCATGTTTCACTCCTTTTATGTTCCTTTGATTGCTGTTTGGATTTAGTGCTTGTACTTGTGTTGTTTTTATTGACTCCCTCATAGGGTTTTATGAGCATGCTTTGAAAAATCTCGCACAAAGATAAATCAAGAGAATGATCTTATTGAAAGACAGAGGTTTAGTCTGTGAGATTTGCTTTTATCCCCTCACTGAAATTACAGTTGTTGAACGGATACACACACCAATGGCAGTGTTGGAGTGTTTTGTGTGTGTGCCTGAGGCTGACTTTTGTCCCATTTGCTTTGATGACTGCCTTCATCGCCCCCCTCTCCTCTGTCTTCTCAGAAAGATGACGTTTGGGAAGGTGAATGAGCTGGGCCAGTTTATCAGGGAGGCAGAGCCAGAGCCGGATGTGAAGAAATCCAAAGGTATGATACACTCACAATTCTCTCGCCCTACACCCTGTCATATTTTTTTTTATCTTATTTCTCCTTACCATGAAAAACGTTGACTGTCTCCATGAATATAAACCTCATAGTCCTCTGAAATATCTAGCAACATTTTACTTAGATAAAAAGCAGGCTTCACTACTTTGTAGGTCCAGCAACATAAAAAAAAAACTTGTCTCTTATGGTTCTATCCGTAGGACTAGAAAGGAGTCTAAGACACATTCGCTCAAATTTTAAACTGACCTCCTACTGACTAAATATTATTCACATGTTAATAAAGGCACTGGATGTTTACATGAAGAAATTACCTTGACTTAAGTTTGAGGAAACGTTTAAGAAAGTCAGATTAGCCTGCAGTTTTTAGCCATATTAATGATTTGTACTTAGCGACAAAGTCCCCTTGTCTTTAGCAGCTTTCCCTTTTCTCTCACTTAGGTTCCATGTTTTCTCAAGCCATGAAGAAATGGGTCCAGGGCAACTCGGATGAGGTGAGGCTGTACTGTGTTGAGTTATCATAAATGATTAAATAGCCTGAAGCCCATAGCAGTGCTTTCTCAGTGGCTTGTATTAAAATTCACATTATGTCAGTCCATTAAAGAATATAAATAGAATGCATTGTCTGCACTGTGACTAAAGGCCCAGGAGGAGATGGCATGGAAGATTGCCAAGATGATTGTCAACGACGTTGTCAACCAGTCAAACCATGACAGCCCCGGCAAGGCTACGAAGGTACGCAGCCTCACTCAGTAATCTCATTCCTGCGCTGTGTGTGGGATGCCCTCAGATTCTCTTAACTGTCTTCTTTTGTCTGCCTGCAGTTATGACCCCACTGAGGAACCAAAGGACCGTCACTCCCTGCAGACTCTAGCCAAGCCAGTGATAAACTGTACACCGAGTTCACACTGCAATGAACCGCATTACTCTGAGAAAGAACAAGGCATTTTATCATCTCCCCAACCACCAGGTGTCTGTGTGTGTATGTATGTGTGTGTGTAACCGAGAGCTTGGATGAGTGATTGTTCACGCTTGGGCTAATGGAAAACTTGAAGTACATCATTGTTCCACTCTTCCAACTCTGTAACACTATAAAAGTGCACGTGTTGTCGCCAAAAGCAAAGCAAAGGAAGGAAACATTCACGATGATACCAGAAGGAGCTGCAGCATGTCAGTCAAGACTCTCACTGCTTTGTCTTATATCGGACCTATGGAGGATGCAACAGTGGCAACATGTTGCTCACTACTTGATGACGCACCTCCCCAGCCCTTTTATAACCATTCCTTGTTTTTATGTGAACTTCTCTCTTATCGTCAGCCGCTTAAGGCTTATAGGTTTGGAGGGTTGTACAGTTTTTGCATACGCTTCCCTCAGTCTGCCTGGAGTGCTATTGTCAGCCGCTCACTGATGTTGGCTGCCCTAGCTTGAGCTGTTTGGTACTGTACAACATCTGGAAATGTTACAGTGAAGAAGAGCAGATTCAGTTCTTGGACTTGTGGATCTCCTGTACAAATATCCTGGCACCTTTACAGAGCATAGAAGAAATACTCCCAGTTGTGTTGGAAAACTCCAAACTCCTTGTCCTAAATGTTCTATATATAAATATCTATTTAGATTTCTGGTTTACCCCATATATTAATGTTAGGTTTTTTTTTTTATGGTGATTGCTGTTTTTTTTTTTTGTTTGTTTGTTTGTTTTTTTTAATACTTCGCTGAAACAAATTTCAGTGATGAGTGGACAGTTTAACTGGAAGGTGAGCTCAATTGTTATTTTTTTTTTTTGTTTCTTTTGAGCCTTACCAAGATGTGGATAAGAACCAGAACAGACTCTTGGTACTATGTACCACTAATGTCTTCTGACATTGTATGTGTACTTAATCTATAATATATTTAAATTGTGTTTGATTTAAATACATATATTATGAAATCTTTGTCTGTCGTCGATTTTTTTATTTTTTTTTATTTTTCCTTTGACATAACTTTAGCTGTACAGTTATATTGTTACAGTTTCACTCCACTACAGGCTTTTTTTTTTTTTTAAATTAATATAAATATTGTTTACAGGCAGGCTGAGTTTGATCATTTTCAATACAGGAATGTTAAATTGTGGGTAAAAAGAAGCAACCCCTTTGCCAACACCAACAGCAGTAGGGTGGACAGTTATCACCTCTGACCATGTGGGGGCAATGTTGAATATACTGTTTAGGGTAAAACTCTTTTTCCTCTATTAGAATGCATTGTGATTTTTCTTATAACCGGCAAAAATTGTAAAATACAGATTAAGAAGCTCAAAAAGTTTTTTTTTTTTGAGTACTTTTTTTTTTTTTTAAATTGGTGGGTTTTATTACTAGTTAATCACATATAGTTGTATATATTTTTTGTAAGATAAAAGCTATTCACACTATCGTGCTGCTTGGGGAAATAAAGTTCATAGCTACTTTTTGGCTTGTCTACAGCATGGTCTAAAAGCTGTGCAGGAAATCTTTTGTAAAGAATACCTGCACGTGCAGAGGCAACGCCCACCTCAAATACACAAAACCCCTCCGCGTCCTCACCTCCGACTGGCAGTGAGGTTATGGTAACTGAGGGACACAGTCCTGTTACTTTGTGTCAATACAGAAGCAACTACAATAATTGCCTGTAATGTAGCGTGTATGTAAATACTCAGGATCAGTTTGTCTTGACGGGAAGTAAAATGTAATTTAGATTTAAAAAATTTAAATAATTTTATTTACACACATAACGTGCATAAAGTACAAGGTGTATCTGGTAAAGCACCTGCGGACTGACACCCTGTAGGCAAGTTAAAGATACAATGTGCAAGTCACCGGACATTGAAGGGGTGTCCCTTCAAAATAAAATCAGTATTAAGCGATCAGTCTGAAACGGCATCATTTATTGTTCCCCAAATGAACAAACGATATGTGCCGCAACTAATAAGGTTGTGTTTGTATGCCAGAACCCGTCTAATGTTTGCACTACATCATTCTACATCAGCAATTAAAAATGCTTCCATTCATTTATAATGCATAGTGCAGCAGTAGATGAGGGTCATGTCCCCACTGTTGATTGAAAGAGTCCAAGGTGCACTGTGAACAAGGTAATTCTAAGGTAATGCTGACATGTGAATTGTGTGATTTTTGGCATTGCCCTTCCATAAAGTTTGGGGATTATAAGCAAAGAATCAAACAGCGCATCCTCACCTTTGATCTCTGTGGTTCAACCTCCAAAAAAATACTACATTTCCCACGATGCAACCAATATAGCATACCTTGACGACATCCTCCGGGTTAATTTGTCTAGGCTTCATGCATTTTCAACAGGCTCTGACTTTTATTTATTTTTTTATTTTATTTACTTTTGCGTTTATCTTTTATAGTTATTGGCTCTGACTAAGAAGCTACTCACCAAAGTTGTTAAACTGACATTTGTATGTAAAATTTGTGTAGTGCAGCTTTATTTTGACGTGGATTATTTAACACGATTAATTGTTTTTAAATAAATAAATCAACAAACCTGTGGGACTGCCTCAAACGTTGCCGCGCCTGTTCTACCCGGACTTTACTTCGAAAATCTTAACCGGAAGTGTTCTTTTTAACCTGCGTTAGCTCGACGTTGTCCAGACGCACTTGTTCCGAAAGGCAAAGTCCGGTGCTTCCCGTGTTGAGGCACAGCAAGTAGGTTGGGAGTAGTAGCGGAGGAGAGCGGCGGCTCCAGGATATGTGTGGTGTCTCAGTTACACTGCTCCTCCACCTGCACTGCTATGACCGCTGCGCATCCAGTCTTGGGTGTGACAAACATCTCGAGTGTCAGATTTGGGCTTTGTACCAGTCTAAGTGTGGGCGGGGATGACTTGACTTTATTGTATAACCATCACTCATCACAGTTTTCTTAGTGGTTTGGTTTTTATTTTTATTTTTATTTTTTTTCAGACCAGATGTTCTGGGGACTCTCACAGCTGCTGCTGCGGATGCCCCATGACTGTAATTATTTTTCATTTTTAGTTTTTGCTGATGTTGCTGGTCAGGAGGCTGAAGTTGAAGTGCCGCTCTTGAAGGCGTGAGCTCCAAATGCATTCGCTCCTGGGCCGGGAGAAGAAAGAAGAAGAAGCAGGGTTTGGGATTGATCTGGCTCTGTCTCCGGGCTTTCTGCCCCAAGCTGCTACCATGTTCAGCTGTGTGGGCTGCTTCTGGGTGCTCCTGTCCTCCGCTCTGGTCGCCGTCTGCAGTTTCAGCTTCATATCCCCTGCCTGGATTGTTAAGGACCAGCTGAGGAACAACCAGCACCACCACCAACACAACAACAAGGACTCCGTGAGCTTCGGCTTGCTGTGGCACTGCTCGGAGTCTCTGGATCACATGTATCGATGCTACACCTTCGGGGGACTGGGCAAATTTGCAGAGATCCCCTCCAGCTCCTGGCAGGTAGTTACCCATACACACCCATGACCGCCACATGTGGATGGATGAGAGCATGTGGGGCATCAAGTGGGTAGGGCAAAATATGGCACTGAATGGCTAGCAAGGAGCCAAAAATAAATGCATTTCAGCAAATCATCCAGACACATTTATCACTAATTACCACACCAAAGCAAAAAAGATAACACCTGAGTCATGAAGATGGATTTTGATGTTCGACATTTAATCAGACAAGAGGATTTGCTTCAACCATTAGTCTTACAGAAAGTAGATTTGTTTAGAAAGTACTGGTTTACATTACTTGCTGTAACATGTTATTTCCTGCTTTAACTGAAGTTGACTTGATTTTTTAGATTTTATTCAAATGTAAATAGGTGTTGTGACTCTAAACTGCATAGTGACTGCACACAGCACATGTGCCACTGTAAACTGAATAACACTATAGGGCTAAGATGCTCCTGAGTCAGTCCTCATTAAAAAACAAGACAAAAAAACAAACTACATTTGGGATGATGCTGTGCTTTTCAGTCAGAAGGAGGAATATGCATCATACAGAGCAGCATCTGCAGCACAGCATGCCAGACACACATCAAAGCTGTGAAAGTGGCACCAGGTTGGCAGGCTGCTCACTCATCAGGGCTCCCCACTAGCAGGAATTTCATTTTTTGTCTCAGTTCATGAAATTGAACCTGCAAATGTGTCATGTAGCAAATGTGAAAGTGGACCACAGGTATGATGTTAATGCTAGGCAGGTGTAGCCAACATCAATAACATCCTCACAGACTCAACAAGCCCACTTTATGATACTTTATAACACACATCCCCTGCATGACACACCCACTTTACTGCATGGCACATTCAGTTAACTACACTACACACCCACTTTACTGCATGGCACATTCAATTAACTACACTACACACCCACTTTACTGCATGGCACATTCAATTAACTACACTACACACCCACTTTACTGCATGGCACATTCAATTAACTACACTACACACCCACTTTACTGCATGGCACATTCAATTAACTACACTACACACCCACTTTACTGCATGGCACATTCAATTAACTACACTACACACCCACTTTACTGCATGGCACATTCAATTAACTACACTACACACCCACTTTACTGCATGGCACATTCAATTAACTACACTACACACCCACTTTACTCCATGACACACCCACTTTACTGCACAACATATCCACTTTACTACATGACACACCCACTTTACTGCATGGCACATCCGCATTACTACACACATATCCAAT